>JAIUZE010045368.1:0-47410 GCA_022085475.1 Heliosperma pusillum | reverse complement strand
GTTGTTGTTGTTGTTGTTCAAAATTTGTGGTTTGGGAAGGTCCTTGCTCAATTGCAAGGATCTCGATCTCCTCTCTCAAATGCTCACTTCCCTCACCACCCTCTCTCCTTACCCTCCTTCTTTGCATCAAAGGCACTTCCTCTACCTCCTCCTCCTCCGCACTACTTACCCCCAAACTTTCCTCCCTAGGACAAATAAAATCCCATGCCGCGTGTCCTCTAGGTAAAGGGTTGTTTTGAGGTCTAGGCAACTTCATGTAACTTAGCCCGTCACTTCCCAACCAAAACCCTTTCAAGGGTTGCTCTTTGCTAGTCTTAAACATATGAACTTCCTCTAGCCCAAGACGGTTGTACCTCGTCAACCCCCTACAAATGTTCACCGCTTGATCATTACCAATGCCCCCCTCATAATGCCTCACCAAGAAAGAAATCACCCCCCCCCCCCACAATGGATGCTTAACCTTGCCAATTTTTGCCTATGCTTGATGCAAGCCCTCAAAAACAAATCGGCCCAATCCGGGATCCCTACCCCCTCCGGAAGCATAGTCCACAAACATAGCCGGATTTTCTCCGGTACTTTGGTGGGTTCTCCCGCGGAGTTGAAAATGGTGGTGAGGAATCTTGTGATTAGGCGGAGTACGGGGTGGGTGATGGCTGACAGTTTGGCATCCTTAGACGGGTCGTGGTCATCGGCAATGTTACCCCACATCAAATGCATTTTGCCCTTGGGGCACCTAATGTCCTCGGGTTGTTTGGTGATTTTCAGGATTTGACGGATTTTGGAAGTTGGGGCATTATGCCAAGTTTGGTTCAAACGGAATCGGTAGGCTTTCTCCTCACCTTCGGGCACATCCAACTCCGACAAGGTTGCTAGAAACTCGTATGCGAAACTCCTATAGGTGTAATCCCAGGAGTTCGGCTTGAGATAAGCCTCTAGCCCTACTTTAGCTAGCATGTCCCTTGTCAAGTTGAACATGCCTAAGGCATGGAGGGTGTTTGGGCAAAAGAATTTGGTGGCTACAAGAGGGTGAGTGGTTATCTGATCCCAAATTTTCTTATATTGAGCTTGCAACCTCTCATAGCCCATGAACACCGCTTCGACCTCGGTGTCGGGCTCACTCACCGCGGCCCTATTATTTTTCCCTTTGCCAAACAATTTAGAGATCTTGGGTGCCATTTCTGCAAAATTTAACAAACAACACACTACAACAACAACAAGCAATCACTCGAAAGATTTTTCACTCAAGCAATTCAACAAACACTTGGTGTGCACAATTTCTACACTTCAAGAAGCTAGTGTTTGTTGAATTTCTTTTCCTCACTCAGAAAACTTTGCCCAATCCTAACTACACAATCAATCAAGGGAAAGAGGGAACTCAACCTAAGACTAATTCTAGCCTAATTCGAGCAAAAACTTGAAAAAATAATGAAAAAGTTAAATATGAAGTTATACCTTTTGCTTTTCCACAAGATTCAAGCTCCTTGATGATTAGAATAGGTAGGAATCCGACAAACAACCTTAAAAACCCAACAAAAGTTCCTAAAAATCGAATTTGAGGACGACAAAAGCTAGGTTTTCAAAACGGATTTTCGGAGATTGAGGGTGAGTGAGATTGATTTTGGGGTTATTGAATGTAGAATAATGATTAGGAAGAAGAATTGGATTGATTTTGATGAAAGTTTTGGAAGATTTGAGTGAGAAAGATGGATTTTTGAGGGATTGGGGTTGGGTTAGGGTGTTTTTCGTGAAACTGAAGAAGGAAGATGATGTTTTTTGTTTTCATGAAGAACACGGGCAAAGAATAGAAAATAAGCTGAAATCTGCTTTCAACGCAGGCTGCGTCCTACGACGCAGGCTGCGTCCTTCACTGCCGGTTCTTCCTAGCTTTTGCACTTAGCAAAATTTTTGCTAAGTGCTCCAAACACCCCCACACTTGCAATTTCACTCCAATGGCCCATAATAACCTCCAATATCCAAATTCCATCGATTCCCGAACTTTTTATCCGTGGCACGCATCCCGAGGCGGCCAAAAACTAGCAAAACTTCACAAAACCGTTAGTAACTTCAAAAAATTTTGTTTGATGCAATGTCTAACTAACTTAAAACAACTCAAATGCTAAGAATTAACAAAGAAACTCTAAAGAAATATTCACAAGGATAGAGTATGTACACGGTTTGCCGTTTATGTAGAGTCGATGGCTCGACTTAGCTATTTCAAGCTTTTCAACTTTGATAAATGGGGTCTTCAAGCAAGACCTCTTCTTCCCCCTCCCGGGCACATCCTTGGAAGTAATGTTTGAGACGGTGGCCATTCACTTTGAGGAGCTTTCCATCCCCGGGCCCCTCCACTTCAATAGCTCCATGGGTAAACACTTTCTTGACGGTGTAAGGTCCAAACCATCTTGACCTCAACTTGCCCGGAAAGAGCTTAAACCGGTTTTGGAACACAAGAACTTTATCACCCTCCTTGAAAACTCGAAGGTTTATCATTCCATCATGCCATCTCCTTGTTTTATCCTTGTAGATGGAAGAGTTCTCATAAGCATCTTGGCGAATTTCTTCAAGTTCTTGTAATTGAAGCTTTCGGTGCATACCGCTCTCATCTTGGTTTTGGTTGAAAGATTTGATAGCCCAATAGGATTTGTGCTCAACCTCCACGGGGAGGTGGCAAGCCTTGCCATAGATGAGACGGAATGGGGACATGCCAATGGGGGTTTTGAAAGCGGTCCTATATGCCCACAATGCATCAACTAGCCTCTTACTCCAATCCTTTCTATCCGGATTCACCGTCTTTTCAAGTATTCCTTTAATTTCACGGTTGGAGAGTTCGGCTTGCCCGTTTGTTTGTGGGTGATAGGCCGTGGAAATTTTATGATTCACCCCATACCTCTTGAGAAGGCCTCCAATCACCTTGTTGCAAAAATGGGTACCCCTATCACTAATGATAGCTCTTGGAAAGCCAAACCGGGAGAATATGTTCTCTTGAATGAAAATGGCTACTACCTTGGCATCATCGGTGCGGGTAGGAATGGCTTCAACCCATTTTGACACAAGTCTACCGCCAAGAGGATGTATAAATAACCACCGGAATTTGGAAAAGGGCCCATAAAATCAATTCCCCACACATCAAAGATCTCACAATAAAGAAGAGGTTGTTGTGGCATCTCATTTCTTTTTGTCAAATTCCCCACCCTTTGACATCGGTCACAAGTCTTTACAAATTTGTGGGCATCTTTAAAAAGGCTTGGCCAAAAGAAACCGCATTCAAGCACTTTTCTAGCGGTTCTTTGTGGTCCAAAATGTCCTCCACAAGCATAGTCATGACAATGATGTAAGATGGAAGGGATCTCACTTTCGGGCACACATCTTCTCACAAGTTGATCTTGGCAAAATTTCCACAAGTAAGGATCATCCCATGTATAGTACTTTGCATCGGATTTGACTTTGCTCTTTTGATGAGAAGAGAAATGGCTTGGAAGCCGCTTTGTCACCAAATAGTTGACCATGGTAGCATACCATGGCTCCTCCACTTGTATAGCATAAAGTGACTCATGAGGGAGACCTCCTTCAACCTCCTAAAGAGGGCATAATGGTCTTCCTTCATGGTTTAGCCAGCTCAAATGATCCGCCACCACATTCTTCACCCCTTTCTTGTCTTTTATTTCCACATCAAATTCACTCAGGAGAAGGATCCACCTCAACAACCTTGGCTTTGCATCCTTCTTTGCCACAAGGTATCTAATGGCGGCATGATCGGTGTAGATGATCACCTTTGTGCCCAAGAGATAAGATCGGAATTTTTCTAGAGCATAAATCACACCAAGGCATTCCTTCTCCGTCGTGGAATAGTTCTTTTGAGCATCATTCAAGAGGGTAGAAGCATATTGGATCACATGGGGTCCTTTGTCACTCTTTTGACCCAAAACCACTCCCAATGCATAGTCACTTGCATCGGTCATGATTTCAAATGGAAGATCCCATCGTGGTGCTTGAATAATTGGTGCGGTGCCCAATCTCTCCTTCAAGTCATCGAATGCTTTCCTACATGAGTCATCAAAAACAAACTCCGCTTCTTTGTGCAAAAGCTTACATAAGGGGTTAGCAATCTTGGAAAAATCCTTAATAAATCTCCGGTAGAAACCGGCATGTCCTAGAAAAGACCTAATGTCTCGGGTGTTAGAGGGATAAGGTAAGGTTTTGATAATTTCAACCTTAGCCTTATCCACCTCAACCCCCCTTTCCGACACTACATGTCCCAAAACGATGCCACTAGTCACCATGAAATGACATTTTTCGGAGTTTAAAATGAGATGAGACTCTTGGCATCGTTCTAAGACAAGAGCAAGGTGTTTTAGACATGCATCATAGGAGTCCCCATGGACGGTGAAATCGTCCATGAATACTTCTATGATTCGTTCTACATAGTCGGAGAAAATACTCAACATGCACCGTTGAAAAGTTTCCGGTGCATTACACAAACCAAAGGGCATACGACGATAAGCAAATGTACCAAATGGGCATGTGAATGTGGTCTTGACTTGGTCCTCGGGTGCGATTGGGATTTGAAAATACCCCGAGTACCCATCAAGGAAACAATAGAAAGCTTTTCCCGCTAGTCTTTCTAACATTTGATCAATAAATGGTAGCGGGAAATGGTCTTTCAATGTTACCGCATTCAAGCGGCGGTAGTCAATACACACTCTCCAACCGGTTTGGGGTCGGGTGAAGACCAAGTCTCCTTGTGCATTCTTGACTACCGTCACTCCTCCCTTTTTGGGTACGACTTGAGTTGGGCTAACCCAACGAGAGTCGGAAATAGGGAAAATGATACCCATTTGCAATAGCTTAATTACCTCTTCTTGCATGCACTACCTCCGCCATGGGTGGGTTGAGCCTACTTTGGGGTTGTCGGACCGGTTTGGCATCCACTTCAAGCCGTATCTTGTGCATGCAAGTCACCGGGCTTATCCCTTTTAGGTCCGCTATGCTCCACCCAAATGTTTCCTTATGCTTTTCAAGTAGTGTTACCAATTTGTCTTCTTGGTCCTCGGTGAGTGTGCTTGAAATGATAAGTGGTAGGGTGTTCTTATCCCCTAGAAAGATGTACTTCAAATGGCTTGGGAGGGTCTTCAACTCGACCTTCGGGGGTTGGATTATGGAAGGGAGGGGCTTGTGGAGTGGGATACTCAAGGCAAATAACTCGGACAAACTAGCCAGTGCAGGACGCAGGCTGCGTCCTGTGACGCAGGCTGCGTCGAGCGCTGCCTTGCCCTGTTTTCAGCATCTCTATGACGTTGAGTTCCTCATATGTTTCTATGGGCTCTTCCCTTTCCAAGTCTTCAAGACATTCCTGCACATCAACGGCCAACAACAAACGCAAACCTTCCTTTTCCATGGGGTTAGTTAAAGCTACCTCGAGTGGATCTCTATCACAAAGTTTATACATTTGATTCACTAATGGCTCAAAGATATCCAAGAAGAAACAAGATTGATGGTCACTCGGGTGCCTCATGGAGTCATATATATTGTAAGTTAATCTTTTCCCTTCAAACTCCATAGTCATGCACCCGTTTGAAACATCGATCTTGGTATTTGAAGTTTTCATAAACGGCCTACCAAGAAGGAGAGGGGTGGCACTAGTGCTAGATTCCATATCTAGGACGTAGAAATCCGCCGGGAAGACAAGATTATCGACTTCCACTAGTACATCCTCTACCATGCCCTTGGGGTAAACACTAGACCTATCGGCAAGTTGAATGACTACCCCGGTCTTAGACAACGGTCCTAAACCTAGGGTCTCATAAATAGATAAAGGCATGACGTTTATAGAAGCCCCTAGGTCTAGCATGGCTCGTTTAAAACTTTTTCCCCCAATAGTGCAAGGAATAGTGAACATGCCCGGGTCTCCACATTCTTTTGGTAAATTTTGTTTGAAAATGGCCGACACATGTTCATTCACCCTAACCTTATGGGTTCCCTTCTTTGGATTTCTCCTAGGTGTACAAAGTTCTTTCAAGAACTTTGCATACCTAGGAACACTATTCAACAAGTTAAGGAGAGGAATGTTTACCTCACATTTCCGGAAAGTCTCATATAAGTCATTCTCCTTGGCATATTTCCTTGTACTTATCAAGGCACTAGGAAATGGGACTTCCGGTATGTACTACTCCACTTCATCATCTTCAATAGTGTCCTTGTCCTTCCTTGAAATGTCTCCCTTGGGGTCTTTGCTTGTGGATGCCCCTTTTTCATTCTTCGATATCTCTTCTTGACCAACCACCAATTCTCCTTGGTCTTCAATCTCCAAAGTTTCCATCTCAAGATTCTTCATCTTTTCCTTTCCTTTTCCAAGAGGGTTTAATTCCAACTCTTTGCCTCCCCTCAAGGTCATGGCACCAGCATTTTCCCTAGGTGGGGGAATGGTTTGAGATGGGAATCTTGTGGAGCTTGAGGCTTGGGATTTTGACAAATTTGAGGCCATTTGGGATAGTTGGGTTTCCAAGTTGTTCACCCTAAGGTTGTTAGCCTCCCTATCCTTCCTTGCTTCCTCTCTATCCCTCCTTGCCTCCTTCCTATCTTTCTCTTGATTGGCAAGGAGTGTTTGCAAGATGTCACTCAAGTTCCTTGAGAAGAAGAATTCCCTTGAATGGGACCTTGGTTTGGTTGTCTTTGGGATTGAGAATTATTTGGAAAATTTGAGTTGTTGGGTCTTGGGTTGTTGAAATTTCTTTGGGGATTTTGGTTGAAATTAGAGTTTCGGTTTTGGGTTGGATTTTGGGCTCTCAAGTGATTGAATTGGCCATTTTCAAAACTCTTTGACTTGTCTCCTCCCCACCCTTAATGATCACGATTTCCCACTTGGTTATACATTCCTCCACCACTTGGGTTTCTAGCATTGTAATTCCCATACCCCATGGCATTGACACTCTCCATGGTGGCTCCTTGCTCAATCATGATGTAACATGTATTTGTAGCATGTTCACCTCCACAATAAGAACATTCAAGTGGTTCGGGGTGTTGAGAAAATGAATTACCTTTGTTGACAACCAAGTTGGATACCAAGCTTTTAAGTTCACCCATCTCTTGCATGATTTTGTGATTTTGAGAGGCATGAGAATCTTCCATGGAAGATACATTTCTAGAACTTCCTCCCCTTTCATTCTTCCTCCCGTAGCTTCTTGTGTTCATAGTCAATTTCTCAATAATGTTGTTGGCCTCGGCCACATTAAGTGTATCAATGCCACCTCCGGTGGCGGCTATAATCATCCGTTGGTCGTTTTGGCATAATCCTTCATTGAAGGCCGTCAATAGATCGTCCCCCGACATCCCATGATAAGGGCACCTTGCCACGAGGCTTTTAAAGCGCTCCCAATAGTCATAGAGAGTTTCCCCCATGTCTTGCTCAATGGTAGTGATGAGCTTCTTTGAATGATTATGCCTCGAATCCGGGTAATATTTCTCAAGAAATTTCTTCTTCAAACCCACCCAAGTAGTGACGGAATGGGCCGGAAGACAAAACAACCATTCCTTAGCGGCATCTTGTAGAGAGAATGGAAATGCCCTAAGCTTAAATTGGTCTTCGGTCACTCCTTGGGGGATGGCCCCTTGGCATATCATGTGGAATTCGGCCAAGTGCCTATTGGGATCATTCCCCACCATTCCATGAAATCTAGGCAAATTATGGACAAAGAACCCCTTGAGCTCGAAATTGACATCCCCCATGGGAGGGTATGCGATACACAACGGTTGCTCTTCATAGTTTCTTGCCCGGATTTCACCAATAGTTCTATCATCTTCCATTTCGGGTGGGTAGATGATGTTTAAGGGTGGTGGTCTCCTAGGAGGTGATTCAAACACTTGTTCTTGTGGTTTATGAAAAATATTGTTCCCAAACTCCTCTTCACTAGGCTCCCTCCAAAAGGGTCTTCTATAGAGGGGATTCGAAAACAACCAATTGGAAATGCTACTTGAGGACAGGTCAATGTCTTGGTCACCAAGTCCTTCTTGTGACCTAGGCATAAACTTTTAAAATCAACTCGACAACACAATTAGTAACTTCAACACCAAGTAACCTACAAACAATACAAAAAGAGATATTTGAAAAACAATCTAAACAAAGTATGACACTAACAAGAGTTCAATTTGATATTTAGCTATATTGCCTTCCCCGGCAACGGCGCCAAGTTTGACGGGTCTAAAACACGGTGTCGTTAAGTCCGTAAATTAGCTAAGTCAAATAGCAATTTATAAAACCGAATCTAGACTCAAACCAACCTAAATAAAAGGGTAGTAAGGGTAAGAAAAGGATCGAACCCAAGGGAAAGCGGTATTAGCTAAAATAATCTAATCTAGACTCTTGCAAAATAACAATTAACAAGACTAATGGATCTAATCACAAATTAATGCACTAATTACTAATTAAGACACTAATTAAAACAAAGACTTAAATTAATTACAAACTATGATATTCACAATGGAAAACATGTAGGAAAACATAAATGGGGGAGTTTGGGTAAAAAGATGAGTTAACATGAAATATGAAAATCTAGCTTAGGCACTAGCACAAACACCTTCAATGCAAGTAACCAAATATGTGAGAAAATACTTAGTGTAATTATCCCAAGTAACACAACAATTAGCAAAGATGACTCCTTTCTTCCTCTCTTCTCATTTATCTAATACCATCTCCTAAGAAATAGCCAACATGAATTAAACCACCCAAAATTGACCTTTTACAACTAAACTCACACTTATTAAAACATAAGCATAAACAAAGGAGTAAGCTTTAAGCATTCAACCAAAGGATTAAGCTAGAATTATGCAATTCAACATTAAACCATGTAAAAATCACACAACATGGAATTTATTTCTGAAAAGACTCAAACTTTTAAACCAAAGATGAAACCTTTCAAGTCTACTTCATACATTCAAGCATAGGGTGACAATTCCTACCAAGAACAAGCATTTATCAAGTAAACAAAATGCCAAGCTAGTCAAACCAAACATTCATTCACTCAACATAAAAGATTAACATAAACAAATTGCATTAAATAAAGAAGAAGAGGATTATAGAGTCATACAATTGCTAAAGGTGTGAACTTGTTCAAATTACACCAAGTAATGAAAAGATTAGCTACCCATAGTCTTCATATTACAACCAATTTCTAAATAAAACCCAATTACAAGAGCCTAAGTTGAAGAACAAAGTAGAGAAAATTCTAAGGAAAATATGATGTTATAATGTTGTATGCTTGGATCCCTCTCTCTCTTCAGTTTTCTTCTTATATACCCTTGGTCCGTAAACCTAGGGGCCTTGAAAGGTGGGCTTCCAAAAGACAAGACGGGAAAGTGAAGAAATCCCGTGCTGAGAAACGACGCAGGCTGCGTCCTACGACGCAGGCTGTGTCGTGATGACGTAGGCTGCGTCGAGCACTGCCCAATTTTACCTTTGCTTCCTTCTTGACTTTCGTTGACCCATAGTCTTTTGGCCCCGCCTTGACTTCCATTGACCCATTGGGCTTGGTCTTCATACCTTGGTGATTCATTGCTAGCCCACTCCAATTTCCGGGTTTTTGGGTCTCGGGTTTTCGGGTTTGACTTTCATTGACTTTCAGGATTTGACTCTCAAAATTGACTTAAAATACTAAATACTAACATTATTACAAAAACTAAAATTAACATAAAACAAAGCTAATGACCCGTAAAAAGTAGAACGAAAGACTCTAAAAATTACTACTAGACACGACAATATTTGACGTTGTCAGTGATCAACTCGGTAAATGGTACACTCACTTGTAAGTTCTTCACTACCTCCATAAACCTCCCAAACTGTTTATCGAGCTTTGATTTATGTAGGCGTTGAGGAAAAGGAAGTTTAATTACAATGGGCTCGGCTTCTTTGGCTTTGGAAGATGAATTAGAAGGCTTTTCATCCTGATGAGGGGTTGCTCGATCGAGCAGAGGGGTGCTCGATCGAGTTTTTCTGTACTGTAACTTTCAGAAACTTCCCGAGAAGAATTTGGGCAGATTTTCTGGGTTGCTCGATCGAGCAAAAGGGTGCTGCTGGATCGAGCAACCTTGTTTTCAGCCTCTTTTTCGCCTTTTTTCGAACTTTGATCAGCAACTTCCAAGCTTTCATTGGTTTCATCCCTTATCATTTCAGGGCCTTTGTAATGGGTTCCACTCCTCAAAGTGATAGCATTGACTTGTTCATGTGGAGGGTGTCCTTGAGGAGGAAGATTACCTGGTTGTTTATGTGGATTTTGAATTGCCAATTGGGTAATTTGAGTGTCAACCATCTTGTTATGAGCTATCAGTTGTGAGATCTGAGCATCTTGCTTTTGATGGATCATAAGACTCTGCTGCAACATGGCTTTCAGTTCCGCCATATCATTACTTGGAGGTGGTGGAGGTGGAGGTTGTTGAAAGTTTTGGCCACCTTGATTGGAACGGTTAAAGTTACCTTGAGAGTTGCGATTCTGAGGAATCACATAAGATGAACCTTGTTGCTGAGGTGGTGGTGGGGTAGGATTAAGAACATTCTGACTTCGGTAGGAGAAATTGGGATGCTCTCTTGTCCTTTCATTGTAAAATTTAGAGTACGGTGAACCTTGCTTAAAGGATTGAAAGGCAAACACTTGATCAACCGTACTCATACATCCCACTGCATTATGCCCCATGATACCACATCTTTCACAGGTTGGCTCTTGTTGAACCATGGCATGAACCGTTTGCTTATTTTCCAAGGACTTTGAAGTTTGTAACTCGGCAATTTTGGCAGTTAATGCCTCCAACTAAGCTACAATGACATTATCCGTACCTCCTCTTCTCACATTACCCCTAGGATTCCCATACTCAGCAGTGTGAGTAGCCATCTCATCAATTAACTTCCAAGCATTGGCATTAGTAGTGTTATTTTGGAATCTCCCATTGGCAGCAGAATCTAACAAATTTCTTTGATCATCATATAGCCCATTATAAAATTGGTTGCATAAGAACCAAGTGTCAAAACCATGATCTGGAACAGACTTGACAAGCTTTTTGAAGCGAACCCAGGCCTCATTAAAGTTCTCATTGGGACCTTGTTTGAAACTTGTGATTTGACTTCGAATGACATTGGTTTTCTGTGGAGTGCAGCCATATCTAACTAACTCAACTAATCTTCTGCCCCGTCTCGTAGTGAAAAGAGAAATAACACCAACTTGATCTGATCTTGTGTCACCCCACCCGTTAAAAGAATAGAGCAGCAATAGTTAGGGAATTTCTCCATATGCTTAGCAGGATCCTCGGTAGGGCTCCCTTCAAATATGTTTCGCTCCACCAAAGAGATATAAGATTGACGAATCTCAAAAGTACTATTACCCGTAGTAGGGAGTTGAAATCCCTTGGAAATAGATGCAACGATAGGCTCCGAATGGCTGGCTATAGTAGGCATGGTTGTAGTAGGTACAGAAATAGGTGTATCCTCTTCTAAGGATGGTTTTTCAGCGACGAATTCGGCGTAAACTGTTTCAAGTGTACTCAAGTCTTCCGCTTCTTGAATTTCCTTCCAAAAGTTTAGTCTAGACCGGAGAGTCTTCTCTGGTTCGGAATCGTAGGGCACGAGAACGGACCTAGAACACCTGGGCATAAACAAAAACTAAAGAAAAGGATGAGAACTGTCTCAAGAAACTTAGGTTCCCTGAGACGAAGAAAGACAAACTAAGTAAAAACAAACAGAAAACTGTTGCGTCCCCGGCAACGGCGCCAAATTTGATAAGGTTGAAGTCGAGTCACCTTAATCAAAGTAAAACCTAATTCACTACTAACTAATAGTCAGCGGTAAGCAAGGTATCGAATCCACAGGGAGGCGGTAGTATTCTAATCTGTTAAACTAGGTTTTTCTCTTAAGTAACAATTTCTGGGTTTTGATTGTGGTTTCTAAACTAATAGCAATTAATAACAACAACTAAAGTAAACAATAACAACTAATAATAATAATAATAACAACTAATAATAAGCAATAACTAACTATAAGCAATAACAAACTAATAAGGTTGAAAACAATGAGATTGAAAGTCTAGGGTCTCAGGTTCATTAGGATTATTATTCAGGGATAAGGGAGTAATCAATTATCATGCAATAAACTTATCTAAGGTCACAAGATCGGTCGATTCAATTATGCCCTTTAGATCTACAATTTAACATGCGATCGCTATCATTAAACGAGTTCTATTCAATTATCGTAGCCTATCTTAGTCTTAACCCGGTCGGTGTCAATCCTAATTCGCAAGACTAGTTAATTAATCCTGGCCAGTAATCAAACAACTAGAATTAAAACGATAATCAAACGATAACCATGCAATTGCAATTCAATCAATTAATCTACCCCTTCTAACAATCCTAGATCCCCTTTCAACCCTAGAAAGGAATTTAGCTACTCATAACGATATAAACAACAACAATAATAATTAAAGTAAACATAATTAACAACAATGAAAGGATGAACAAAGAATAATTAAAGAACTAGAAGACAATTAAATTGAATAACAAAGAAAGATTGAAGAATAGCGATTACAAGTTGAACTAAAGACAATCGTCTTTGATGAAATAAATCCAGAGGAAAAGTAAACTAATTAGGGTTTCTGAATTAAAGCCTAAAAGTATTCAAAAGCATAAGAAAGGCTGTCTCATTATGAAAGTCGACCTATCTTTTTATAATACAAAAGATCTAATTAATTAGGTTAAACTTTAGGAAAATAAAAGAAATCCGCCGAAATATAGCTTGCTCGATCGAGCAAGGCACTTCTGCTCGATTGAGCAAGAGTCACACCGACTCAATCGAGCACAGGTAGTATGCTCGGTCGAGCAGCTCTCATTTAAGCTTGTTTCTTCGACTTTTCTTCATTTCTTCTCATTCTTTCTCATTCTTTCTCGATTCCCGTGCCTAACCTTCTACGATCCGATTCCGCCATGCTCCATATCTACTCAAAAAGCTCCAAATGCATCCAATCTGCATTAAAACATAACAAAGCGGCAGAATCTATATTCTAGCTAAAATAGCTTAGAAACAAGCAAGGAAAGACGGTAAATCGAGTTAAATGCAACTAGGGGAAGCATAAAATATGTATATAAATAGTGATCATCAGTGGTGTTGTGAATGTTTCCATTGTGGTTGTTTTGCTAATGTAGAAAATTTTCATGCAGGGTTTATTAATGAAATGACATGAGAAAAACATATTTTCGTTTGAAAAATAGCAGCTGATCTCTGATTGACATGGCGACTGATTTTAGTTGCCACATTGGCGACTGAAGGCTGCAGTCGACAAATTGGCGACTGAGGATGTCAAATAGAGACAGTTTTCAGTCGCCAATTTGGCGACTCATGTCAGTCGCCATGTTCTCGTGTTGGCGACGCTTTTGTCGGTCGCCAAATTTGGCGATTGAAATCAGTCGCCCAAATTCCATTTGGCGACTAAGGCTTGCGACTGGAGTCTGGCGACTACTTTCATTCGCCAAATACATTTTGGCGACGGAACTTAGTTGCCAAAATCAGTTGCCTGAATTCTTTTTTATTGTACTGTTAATAGTTCAAATTAGTTGTGCCTGTAATGATATAACATTGTTTGTAATAGTAATAATAGGTTAAGACAAAAACCTTTTAACATAACGTGATTTAGTAATAGTAAATTTCTTTTTCTACACATACTACTATTATATTTTGTAGATTATAAGATTAAATTTAAAGTACAATTAGTTTATGTAAAACATTAAATTGTGGTCGTTTGTATATTATAATATCCAAACAATTTCGTGCTTTAGAGGCACGGGATTCACCTTAGTTAACATTTAAATGTGAACTTATACAATTTATCTCATACCCACCCATAAGTCCATAATCTCATGTTAAAACTAGGGCTGAGCACAACCAGATATCCGATCCGAATTTAGAATCCGGATCGGATCTCCGATTTTAAGACTTTTGGATTTTTTTATCCAGGCCCGATCTGAATAAACCGGATATCCAATATTCCAGTATTCGAAAATATGGATATCCGGTTTTCAAAATCCGGATTTGATCAGATTTTAAAAAGAAAAAACAAGTAACGATTTCAAATTTTCAATAATAACTTTTAGTGTATCTACTTTAACAATTTCCTTTCATAATTAAAAAAAATGAACCATTAAGTAAAGGACATTATCTCGATTGGAAATCAACTATATTTTGGGAAAATGTTTTATAAAATAAACTAGAGAAAGTGTGGAAAATGGGAAGTTTAAAAAGGCGTCTCAGGCGAGATGAGAAAGTTTCTAGACTAATAATACATCAAATAAATATATTAAATAAAGATTAGAAAATAACAAAGAAAGAGTAGTTTTTTTTACTTTTGTTTCCTAATCTTTCCTTTATTTTTAAAGTTTTTATAATCCGGATCAGATTCGTATATTCGATTTTTAAAATGTCCAATCTATATCTAATCCAGTTCGGAAAGCGGATTGGATTTCGATAAAAAAATCGTATTAATTTTTTTTTCCTCAACCCTAGTTAAAACACTTATTACTCATATTTTAATTACGTTGTGAAGTTAACCGATGCAACTAAGCAATTTACGTGCAGTCGATAAGATTATAGGACTTTATGTCCAATGTCAAACTATTAATTTGCTTAAAATGGATATTCGCTGTTCTTTTCCCGTGTAAGAACGACATCCTACTGTATAACAAGATTACGATCCAACGATGATACTAAATAAGGGATGTGATGGCTCATTCGTTTCAACATAAGTGTCGGTCAAAGTTGACAACAAACCGTGTGTAACTGTGATTAAGCAGCCTCATACAACCGACATCTAGTATTTTTGCATTTTTTTACCAATGAAAATATGTAGTCATATAATCATTTGAGAGATTGGATTGAAGTTGATAAACGGCGTCTTTTTTGAATGATTTTATTAGTGATTTTAGTCATTAGTAAAAACACAAATACTAAGCAGCTACTTCCACCGTTCCGGTTAATTGTTGCCCTTTCATTTTGAAACAAATACCAAGAAAAATATGAAGATCATTTGTCGTTCCACTTATTGAATAACAAGTGAACAATAATCTCATTAGTGATCAAATTACTCATAGAAATCCTTCCAAATATAGAAAGGACAACAATTGCCTTAGACAACCTAAAAAAGAATAGGATAACTATTGACCGGGACGGAAGGAGTACTACCATCAAATTGATTAAACATAAGCTTTCGTTCTTTATTTCATCATATACTTACATGTCGACATCTGTCTTTCCTCGCGATCATCGTAACAAAATGTTAAAATTGCATTGTAACGGGTATAACTAACTTCAAATATTAACCAAAATCTCTCATTTTGAAATCTAACCCAACAATAAAAATTTGTTGACGCGATCGTACTCGTAAGGATCACTGAAACTTATTCAAATTTCTACGAAAGTGATATAAAAAACTGTTACTTGATAAAAAAAAGTCAAAGAACTATTGGACAAATTAATTTCAAATTCAAGGATAGTAAGAAAAACGAAGATTATGATTGAATTTTAGAGTTTACCGTCAACAAATTGGTTGATGGAGCCTTGTGGTACGTGGTTACTATTATGGTAGACGGACCACACCCCAAGTTCGCCTTTCGTGGTTCTCCCGCCACGAGGGGGATGTGCACAATAATGTTCCGGGTCTCTCGTTACGGCGCATAGGGAAGTTCAATGTCCAGTGTTGCGGTCTTGCATCAATAGGTGGTTTTGCAGGTCAGGTCAGCAGCCTAATATTGCTGGGGTTACCGTTGCGGTGGGCCTCGGGTAACTGGTACTTGATGGTGATGTTGGTAGGGTTACCGCTGCGGAGGGACTCCACATGGATCAATGATATGGCGCAGTTCGATTGGGCAAGAGCAAAGCACATGGCTTAAAGCTAAATGCATGATCAACGGTGGAGATTGAATACAACTAGCACAACAACTACAACTACTATATTCTCCTAGTTAATAACCGCCTCCACAAAAAGTGGACTTGCATAGCAAGACTCGGAGGAACACCCAAAGAGCCGTTAGGGTTGTCTCACCACATTATAAATAGAAGAAAGCAAAATGGAGGGAGACACTCAACACTTACCAATTCACAACTTCAGTAGTAGCATTTGTTTTTATACTAATTACTCTCAAACTCCCCATCATTTACAGCTTTAAGTGCGAATACTTTGTACCTCCATAGCAAGTACTTTCATCATTTTAGTGCATTAATTGGTGGGGTTCGGCTCCCCCGCGGTTTTTCCCATATTGGGTTTCCGCGTCACCATTTTCGTGTGTCCTTGTTCATTTACTTTACTTTCATTTTTTTTTTCGTCGTTACTTTTGTTTAATCTTTATCCGTATTCAATCACAAATCACATATAAATTAACCCCCTTTACTAGGCTAAAAACAGTAGATTATTTTGACCCTCCACAAACGATTTAATAGGTTTGGTCAATATTTGGCCTAAACAATTTGGTGCCCACCGTGTAGCAAAGTGATCAATTTCTATAGCCAAACTATCATTAAGTCAGTACTTCACCAGAGTGCCCACCAGAAATCTGCAGACTTGGTCGCCATGGTACCTCCAGCCTCTGTCAGAGCAGGAATGAAAGAGTCCACAAGAAACGTCCAGCATTGTACCAGCAGAGGGTAGACCAACATGGATGTTCAGTACAGGGGTGCAGGTCCAAAGCAGCTCATCTAGAGGAACCTTTAGGCACCCAAGCCTAACTCCACCAGATTCAGATACTCTGCAAGTCCTCCTGAAAGAAATGGGCACCCTGCAGAAAACCGTAGAGAACCAATAGAAGGAGAACCTGGATATGAAAGCAAGGATAGCAGCCATGGTACCTCTTCGCCCAGTGTCGATCCTACATAATATGAAGGAGATAGTTTTAGCAACCTACTTACACCCGGATTTAGCAGTGTGTAGAGGACCAGAATAGCGAATTTCCTCTCAGTCGGTTACCAGATTCACTCCAGAGGGACTACCGCTTAGTCGCTCTACAGAACCAGTCGGACTTGGACCTCTATCACCTAATCACTCTCTCACATTAAACAACATGTAGACTACCCCAGATAACATTCTGTCTAGTTGTTCTCTTGGGGCTAACTCCTTCTCTAGTACAGGTGCCACTAGTCAGGAGGTACCATATGAGCAGTGCAGATCCATCATCAATGCCACCCCTCTGTCCATCAGCTTTGCCAACCAACCCTACTCCATACAAAATCAGTATGTAGGAGCACCGTCAAGAGGTAATCCCTTTGGCTTCGTCCCACCTGTTTCTAACCCTTTTACATGAACAGGAGGACAGGTGGAACAACAGCTCAAAGAGCTCCAGGAACTCAGAGACATAATTAAAAAAATATCGGGCATGTCACGCCCTCTGGAAAGAGCAGCCTCGCAGAGTTACACAGATTCCCCCTTCATGGACGGCATATCACTTATCGACGTGCCAAAAGGATTCAAAGCACCCACAATGACGTTATACGATGGGACCGACGATCCTTCAGACCACATAAACCAGTACAAACAAAAGATGATGGTGCTAATAGCAACCGGACCCATGAAAGAGTCATACATGTGCAAGGGCTTTGGGTCCACCTTAACGGGGGCAGCACTGCAGTTGTTTGTCAATCTGCCGAATAGATCCCTAACATCTTTTGCGGACTATGTCAATGCATTCAACCACCAGTTTGCTAGTAGCCGTAAGCCAGAGAAGTAGACAAGCGACTTCTATCACGTTATTCAGAGGTATGATGAGCCTCCTTGAGAGTACATGTGCAAGTTTAATAGGGAGAAGGTACACATCCCTAGATGTGACATTCCCATCGCAATTGAGGCCTTTGGGTGATGAGTACTCCCAGACTCCGACCTGTACGAAGAATTGACGAGGTACCCATGCAATACCTTTGAGGATGTGCAACTAAGGGCAATGACAACGATTAGATTAGAAGAAGACGCATATCCATAAACATATATTGTACAACCGAGGAAGACTGTAACTTAATAATTTCATTACCTTCTTTTTACCTCAAATAGCTACTGACTTGAGCATTATGAGGTAAGCCTCGTTAAGGAGCATTATGACGACATACCAAAAATACAAATATTTTCTTTGGAGCAAAAAGATTGATGCACCATTGTAATAAGAAGACGTCATTTTAAAAACTCAAAATGATTTTGACAAAGTGTGACATATTCGTATACTCTTCATAAGAGACATTTGCAATGGTGAATACGAGGATCAAAAGAAAAAATTCATTATGTCTTTAGCTATGGTGGTTTAAGCGAGATTTAAATCGCAGTAAAAAATGTTACCGTATAAATTAATGGAAACTTCTGTCCACGATTGAACGGATTTACAAGTTTGTAGAAGAATAAAATACTTGTCATTGCGCGTATAAAATAAATATGAACGGAAAATAAACATTTATTGCTTATATATAATTCATTTGTAAACCAATTTTAACAAGTCACTGATATAATGACCCCTCACGAAATTATATAAGTGATTCCGATACCCGTATTTTAGATAAAAATGAACATGTTATGCCACTTTTATGTAACAAACGGTAAGTCAACATTTTGACTAATTCTACCCCTAGAACTCTCGGTCGACGGATTTCAACCAAATTCATCTCCTAGTCCCGGGATAACGCTTATCCTGTTGAGTCCAACCCAATATAGGCGTGTGATCGCATCACCCTACTTACCCGAGGTGAAAAGGGTCCACGTTGGTGGTTGCCCTAATGAACACGGGGTTCATAGGTGCTTCAATTGGTAAGGCTAAATCTGAATTTCTTTTAAGTTATGTGAGAGGTATTGTCAATTTTCTTATTAATTCCCTATAAGTGAACTAAATCGGTGAATTTTGAATAACGTTGAATTGACAATCGAGAAATAAAAATGCATGTTGGCAATTTTGGCATGAGCGGAAAACATAAAGCAAGCAAATAATAAATCCTAGTACGGCCACCTAGCTAATCCAATTAACTAGACGATTACAAAATCGGAAACCAACTCCTTGGCCCCTTGCCTCTTCATGGATCATACTTCAAAAAGGCACCGTCTTTTTGGAACACCGACTTCGGAATCTCCGTCTTCATAATAATTAATTACAAAAAGATACAAATAAAAATCCTATTATACATTTGATCTAGAAAATGAAATTAAATTATTACAAACGGCGATACGAGATCGCAAATAAAATTACAAACGAATCGGTAGTCCCTTAGATTACGGGTAATACTGATTAAAATAATCTAGGCCATACTAGGTACAACTTGCATTAAAAAATAAATAAATGACATTCATTCATTCAACAATAACAACATAAATAAAATGCTAGATAAAAATATGCCAAAATCGCCCTTAATACTTATCATGCTCATTCTAGCTCGGTTTTATGGATCTTATCGATTTTTAACCATTAAAAATCAATAATAAACAATTAAATCGTATTTAAGCTCAAAATAATTATCTAAACTGATTTACAACTCAAAATTAGTCCCCAATAATTTTGTTTATATTTTAATTAGTTTTAATTGATCGTATTTGTTAAATATAGAGGTTTAATCATAACATTTATGAAATAAACCCAAAATAAAATATAAACATCATAAAAATTTGAAACCAAAATTTTTTACATTTTGAAGCATTTTCAGGAACTCTAAAAACGAGAAAAACTTGCCCAAAAAATTTGAATTATTTTTATGAACAAATAACTTTGTATTCAACGGGTTTATCAAATAAAAACCATTAAATATAGTAAAACAGTGAAAAAAATTATACAATTTCACCAAAATGATATAAATCATATTATAAAATGTACCAAAAAGTTTCAAGATCAGAAAAGGACGTTTCAGTTTTATGAACATAATAATCTCACTTTATTGACTTGTATCTCATAAAAATCAATAATCATGCCAAACTTAATTAAATATCACGAAAGTTTACATAAAGTATTTAAAATATGCATGTGAGATCTTATAAAAATTTCATGACCAGAATCAACATGAAACTATTTTTAGTTAACTTTTAACATAAGTAATGCATATTAACATGATTTAAAGGCCATAAATCAAAATAAGTAGCAAATCAATCCCTAAAATCACCAAATTTGACCACAACCATTTTGAGGTCAGTAGGTATGCATTCAAATCAAAAAATTTCTTGCAAACCATTTTTAACACAAATTTTCGATTTTACTCAAGTTATCGTATAACTCGATTTTAATGCTTAAAATCAACATGCATGTAACAATTGAGCTCTGATTCCACATGAAAGTCCTAGACCTCTAATTAGACTCCTATAATTAGTTTATTAAATTATATTAACTTAATGATTTATGATCTAGTTATCATGCATGCAAATATAAAAGCATAAATATAAAGATAAGATGAAATTTTCTTACAATGGAAATTTTCGGCCAATATGGGGCACAATAAGAACTTCTTCTTATTGTTCTTGAGCATGTATTTAGTTGATGATCCTCTATAAAATAACCTCCAAAGTAGAAGGTCTCCTTCTTATTGCACCCAAGATTAAACCCAAATAATCTTAACTTATTATTAACTAGATAATAAGTGAAGACATAATACTACTAATATTATTATATTACTACACTAGTAATATGATATGAATATTAGTTTGCATGTGAGTTTAGAGGGATGCGTGAGGTTTTTAGAGAGAAGAAGCAAAATAAGCATAAGAATGAATTGTATGAAAATAAACAACAATTGCTCATTTTATGGCACTATGGCCGGCACACCTAAGCCCCAAAATGGGTGATTTTCTTCTTATTTTATTCACATGCATAATGGTACTGTATGAGACTGTATAATGATAAAGATCATGTGTCATACATGTCATAATCATATGGTGGAGTGTGGAATTAGTACAGAACAATCATCATTGATCTCCACTAGCAAAAATCCGGCCTCCACATGTGTGATGTGGTCCATTTTGATTTTTGATATTTGTCCCACAAATACTTATAATCATATGTTTAATTATCTTGTATAATTAAGTGTTAATTTGATTATATAACAATTATATGACACAAATTAATAAACAATATGTACTTAACTTTTAAGTGATATTTTACCATTATATCAATATATAATGGGTCCCACAATGCCCAGTTAATTTATTTTACAACTCTTTGTAAATATAATTAACCAATTACCTCTACCTCAAAATATATGCATAACCTCAACTAATTTAATGAATTAACGATTAATCATTAAATTAAATCTTATTTAATCGTATTAAAATAAGACGTATAATTTATTCAGCCAGTTATCGTATAATTGACTAATAAACTTAAGTGGAATGAGTTTCTAACTCAATTAATAAATAACTCTCGTAACTAAACGTACATATCAAATATATGTAATGACCTAATTAAACAGTATCGTATACAAGTAACTAGTATTCTATTTGGGTCTCATCCTATATGTGTGACCTAAAGGGATCAGTTGATCACCGCCGTCATTACGACAATAACGTCAAACTCGAGTCAGCTGAGCGTTAACAATTTACGTTAATCAACTGACGTGGAGTATCAAAATATACTAATCATGCCACGTATATTCCAAATGAGATTTATTATATAAATGCACTATTGTGGAGGACATTTACTCCAACACAAACAATGTACAGTGCATACACGATAAACAAAGTTCGCCACGAGCGACAATCATACAAACAAACGCTACAAACGATAAATACATACTAAATACTTCAGAAACATAAACCAGCTAAGTAAACGGTTCTAACACTGAGTACGCTGAGTGCTGACCACAACAGAGACAAATTTTCTCACGAACACCTGTGTCTCATCACTAATATTTTTAGGTATTACCTACATTAAGGAAAGTTCCTCCAGAGGTTCTCACCGCCAGAATAATCCTTGTCAACCAGAGGCGGAAAAATACAATCAGGAGGAGGTTATCCCTCAACTTCTACCAGCGGGAACCCAACATTTACCAGCTGTATCCAACGTTCATCAGCATCCCCTTACATCCAGATCGATATCTGCAGAGCATCTACATGGGTTTACTTACAGACTAGCAGAAGTAGGGAGATGCAAAATTAGTCTGCCAGAACAACATGGTATGATCTAACAAGAACAAGCAGATCAGAGTACCAGAATTCAAGGGTGCAGAGCAGAAGTTCAAAGCATTGTGCAACAAATACTCGTTCCCGCAGAATAATACCAGCAGAACTACATGAGGGTGCATAACTTGCAGTAAGTTGAACATGCAGTGAAGGACTAATTTCCCTCCTAAATGAAGTTAAGGAGAAAAATTGGGGGCAATTGTTATGGACAAGAATCAGTAATATTTTGCTTTGTGATGTGGCAACAAATCATTGCCTTATCCAAGAAGAGATGGATTGATGACATGGAAAGTGTGGTCAACAAGTCAAAAGTAGTTGCTTAATATATAGAAAGTTGTACGCACAAGTGGGGAGGGAGAGTCAACATCATAAAAAGAGCACATGGATCAATGATGTGGCGCAGTTTGATTGGGCAAGAGCAAAGCACATGGATTAAAGGTAAAATCAAGATCATTTGTGGAGATAGAATACAACTAACACAACAACTACAACAGCTATAATTCACCTGGTCAATAAGCGCCTCCACAAAAAGCGGACCAGCAGCGCAAGACTCAGAGGAAGACCCAAAGAGCCTTTAGGGTTTTCTCACGACATTATAAATAGAAGAAAGCAAAATGGAGGAAGACACTCAACACTTACCAATTCACAACGTTAGCAGTAGCATTTTTTATAGTTATTACTCTCAACCTCCCCATCATTTACAGCTTTAAGTCCGAATACTTTGTACCTCCAGAGCAAGTACTTTCTACATTTTAGTGCATTAATTGGCGGGATTCCGACTCCCCACGCGGTTTTTCCCATATTTGGTTTCCGCGTCACCATTTCGTTTGTCCTTGTTCATTTAATTTACTTTCATTGTTCTTTTCGTCGTTACTTTTGCTTAATCTTTATCTGAATTCAATCACAAATCACGTATAAGTTGATCATTTTTGACCCTTTACAAACGATTTAATAGGTTTGTCAATTTTTGGCTTAAACAGATTTACACCGTAGTAATTGCCCCATGTTTTTTTAGAGAAATTTGGGATGTACACCGTAGTAATTGCCACATGTTCTTACGCAATATGCCCACTTAGGTGTTTTTTTAGAGAAATTGGGGCCAAGGGTCTTAAAGAAAGATGCAGTCATAAGAAAACGAAATCTTTGGAATAAACAGATGAGTAGTTTGAGAAGATAATTAATAAGAACACATAATTGAAAATTTTAGTTAAGATCAGGTGATAGTTTTATTTGGTGTCATCTGTTAAAGTATGAATACTGAGCAATGTAATTGCCACATATTTGATTTATAAATATAAATTTTCCATATTATAATTCTTTAAAAAAAATTAAATATTGTATTATTATGAGAAAATATTGATAAATTATTTTCATAATAAAGTCTCTTAAGATAGAATAAGTCCCTTAAGTTGGAGATTGCAAGTATTATTATATCAGAGTGTATTTTAAGAGAGTAATTTTAGTAAAAAAAATATTGTATAAGAAAGTTCTTTTTGAAAATTCGATTTTAAAAGAAAATAATTTCTAATTTACTCTTCTTTGAGAAATTGTAATTGTTGTATTATCATGAGAAAATATTGACAAATTTTGTCATAAAGTCTTCCTTAAGCCGTGCTTTCTTTGTCCGAAATAGTGTGGTTATACTTGGTAGTTGACAAGTGCAGAATAGTCTCATTGAGAGATCAAATTACTTATAAAATACCTTCCTAATATAAACAATACAACAATTGATTGAGACAAAATAAAATTAAATAACAATTGACTGGGACGGAGGAAGTACCTTTTATCTATACACCTTACAAAAATATGAGTAAGGCAACTTACTGTTCATAATGAACAGTACTTAATAGGCACAAAACTTTGGGCTTTTCCACTCCAAAACGCAACGTTTTGTTATCTACCTAAATTATCAACCTCTCACCTCAATTATCATATACTCCATGCTCAATTATTTTTTAACCTACCTCTCACCTCACACTCTAAAACTTCTGAATCAACTCTATCAAGATCATCCCTGAAAATGCAATACTCCCACCTCCACTTCATCTTATCCGGTAATTATATCCCAGATCACTACATCTTTTACTGGTACATATTTCTCGCATCTTTTATCCAACTCCCTATTTTCATTCATGTCTCTTACAAAAACAGATCTGGGTTTAAGATAATCGCCATTTATGAAATGAGGAACCAGAACGAGAAAGCTTATACAGGAAATAACAGAGGTTTGATTAGTATGATATGAACATTATTTTTATTAAAATAATGTGACAGGGACGCACTCCTCATGCCAATGTCGCTGGTGTCGGAAGATATCCGGTAATTTTATCTTATCCTTTGTCATCTGTTTTTTTAATTTTCTCTTGTTTCTTGGTGCATGAGTGGAGAGATCGAATTAATTTGATCTAATTCAGATCAAATTACAGAGGTTTGATTATTTTGATATCAACATGTGTTTTGATTATAATACAACTTTTTTTTTTTGATAAATATAACAACTTTAGATTGAATGTGTGTAAAAGTTAATGTTTGACACATGAACTGAAAAATAACTATCGATTGCATACTTTTTAAGATTGAATTATTTGCTTTTATTTTACAGATGAACATTATTTTGGGTTATTGGGTTATTATCTAAGGGTTTTGTTATTCACGATTTGTTGAGATGATCGCTGCAGTTTTAGATGTTAGATAGTATGTGTGTACAAACTACTTAATTATCTTCAGTCACTGGATTAGATAAAGTTCTTAATTAAGAGTGGGTTTAAGTATCCATGAAAGTGCAGAGAAGTGTTAACTACGTAAGTGTGAGAGAAGTCTAGGATATAGATTGTGAGATGTGATGCCCGTATGGTGTACCATGTTTTTGTCTGATATCTTATGAACCTTATCTAAAGCCCTTTAATATTAACAATGCTGAAGACGGTCTTAGGTTAAGACCTCCCATAACCCCCCATTTTGATTTAACGTCATTTAAACTGGTTGTGAGTGCGGTCATAACTTAAGACCGTTTTACTCAAGAGTATGTGTTTACAAATAAACAAATACTTGTGAATTATGTGTTATTTTATTTTGCATTGTCTTGACAGATGGTGTTGGTATGTGTATTCTAGGCGATCTTTGGGTGTGTAGAGGTAAATCATGATACTACTGGTGTTGGTAGTATTCTAGGTGAGGTGAACCTTGAGACAATTGGTGTTGTATGTATTCTAGGCGAGCTTTGGTTGTGTAGAGGAGAGTCATGAGATGAAGCAATATAGAATGCTTAGTTGTGTATAGGTGAATCATGTATAAGGGTGCGTCTTTGATTAGTTAATATTGCCATGCTTACTCTAAGCAGGATTCAGCCGTGTTATGATGAGAATGTGGTAAATTGTTTTATTTCAGAACTCGGGGTTTGATAGAGAATTTTTGGCAATGCAACATGAACTTAGTTTAAATTGAATTCCTTAGTATCTGATAGCATGTCTTTTGATCGTCAAACTATTGTAGTGTGTTTTGCATGAGATTTGGCTTGTTCTGGCAAGAGTGGAGACTAAAGATTCTAGAATTTATATTATTGCAAAGACGTAGGTTGTTCTACATAGCTTATAGCTACCCTTTTAAAAGTAGTTATCAATTTATTTTGAGTGCCTTTGTTTGTAATTAAAAGTTCGTTTTACATACAATAGACCTTTTATTTCTTTATAGCGTATGCCTTTGGAAAAAACACCACGGGCATTTATAATCTCTCAGTTTTTTACCTTTCTTATATTTTTATTTCCTTAAAAAATGGGTATGGAATCCGTAATAGAAAACCTAATGTCAGAATGTCACCAGCGAAGGTAGTGAAGGTAGAGACTGAGACTTGAGAATGATATTTATGAATGGTTGATCCTCTCTACCAAAGTCGATTAGTGAAGGATCCTAATAACACTCTTTTGCAATCTAATTATTCCAGTTTATACGTCTTGTGTCCGGGTTTTATGACACGATCTTTGTTAATTTAAGAGCTTCTAACCGCTGACTTATACTGGTTTCCTTACTTTGGAATGATGCAGGTTTCTTTTAGTTGGAGTACACTTACATCACTTAGGCTGACTTGGGTTAGAGAATGCATGTGTTGATTTATATCACTTATGCTTATATCAGCAGGAGAGTGGAGACCTCATTTATTGTATAGGTAGGTTACTTTCATTTGGTAAATTTTTACCTTTTGTTTTGGTCATTTGAACTGGAAATACTAGCAGGGAAAATAAATATATTTTCGCTGTTTCTCTTCATTTATATGTGATTTGGATGGTTACTACATGTATCATGTGGTTTGAGGTTAACTTAACAAGCCCTTGTTTTTCATCAATGAGATTCCTACTACTACTGATAAAATGATCAGAATTTAGACTCTATTTATAGAAGTCGGGATATTTATGTCACCGAGTAAGAAAGGTTATAGGTTATCCTCCAACCATTAGTCTTGCACTCTTTCCATGACATATGTAGATATCTTGGTAGTTCTTTTGTATAGTCCTTGATTGATAAACATATTGTATAGCATGTTTATCTTGGCTACCTCTTTTTTCATGTTAAGAGTTTTCAATAATTTTCATTGTGTTTTATGTGTTCATTTTCACTTTCCCTTTGTAGGACAATTCACGTGGGCAAGTTATTTATCAATATCTGAACATTCTACTTCACTGTTAAAACGAGGTGCCCTTAACCTTCAACTGAAACTCTACCTAGGGAGTGGAAGGTTAAGGGTACCGCATTGAACGGCGTGCGTTATTAGTCATTAGTGGATAAAATACCCTTAAATGGGTATTTGTTTGAGGAAAAGAAAGTGTCCGTAAAACAACATATAGTTCAATTTGGGCAATTCTTCTTGCAAATGTTAGACCATCTATTCTCATATCTCTACCGATCTTGCTCAAAATCTTAGTGACGCTTTTCAACAGCATTTTACTAAGGCTCCTACCCTTATTAATGACTTCACTAATCACTTTGCTATGGTAATCTTTACTTTTTTTTTTATTATTATTATATTTTGGTTAGAAGTTCAGAAACAACGCCTTTGTGTTGCTAATTGAAGGGTAAAACTGCGTATATCGGACACTCCGGCAATGGGGTAATGTTGTTAATTTGGTTATAATATGAAATGGGTGTTTGGGTCTATGGTTGAATGATTACGTTTGAGTCTTTGATGGGTTAGAGAGATTCTTGGGAGATGTTCCATTGATAATTGTGGATGTTTTGGTGCTTAGTATGTTGAAAAAGCAATTCAGGCAAAGTTGATTGTACAAAATTGTGCCATTACTGAATTTTGGGATGTTTAATGTTTTGGTTTTGACTATGTATGTTTTGGATTGTTGAACTTAGGTGAGAAGTGTGAGAATTTGGTGCTATTGTCTTTGCTGTTTTAATATTGTGCTCGATAATTTACAGTTTTAAAGGATGATTTGTGTGAGTTGAGAAGGAAGTTGAGTTATTTTCAAAGCATCAGATCCTAATTTTATAAAATTCTTTTCACTTATGGTTCATTTAGGTTTATGTGTTAGATTATTTTCATTGATAAGATAACTGGGTTTATGCTTGATGATGACTAAATGCGATAGAACTAATAGGTATATGTATTAGTCGCGGTTGCAATTGCTAAAGCCATTACTACGATCTATTGAAAGGATTGGTTACATAATTAAGTACGCTTAATTGTACTACCTTGACGTTCTTGTGGTTAAGCTAGCTTTTGGCAGCAAATGCGGTATGGGTTAGAGGATGGAATTTGAGATAGAAGTTGAAAGAGTCATTGAGAAAGGGAGGTCCTTGTTGAGTCAAGGGAAAAGCTGGAGGTGTGTGTGTGCACGCACGCGCACTTGATTAAGGAAAGGGTAAAGAGAAGGAAAGGGTGAAAGAAGAGGAAAATATGGTTAAGGACATAGAAGCAGGGAGTTTGGTATAGGAATCCTTAGTAGGAGGGAATTTTAGGTGGTTTGCTACTCCAAAGATTGTAGCGATTTTAAAAAAAAAAAAATTACATATCAAAGGTCACTTTCCCAACGGACCAATATGGTGCCAGATACTGCGTCCTGCTTTTGTCTTAGATATCTAGCCTTTTTTCCTTGTCTGAGCTGTCTTAACTCTAAGGGTAAGAAATTATCTACCTTAGCTTCATGGTAGGATCTTTCACTTGGTAAGAACTAAACTATTAAAGCTTCCTCGCAGGTATTCTCTAACAACCTTTAAGCGGTCATTTTTTATATTTTAGCTTCTATGCATAATTAAATTAAGTTGGGTCTTTCAGTTTTATATTCTGCACATTTTGCACTGCTAGCTAGCTAAGCTGGATTACTGTAAGAGTCTTACTGTCAACACAATCTTACAATCTATGTGAATTTCTTGCAGGAAATTTTGAAAAAGAAGCTAGCAAAGGCAAAGGATACATGGTCTTGATCAGGATGTCACATTAGTCAGCTTGATCGGGATGTGTCCCTGAAACTCAAGTAAGCATTTATCTTCTTATAGTCGCTCTAGCTGTATTGTTTGCATCCATGATTGGAGAACTTACTGATAAGAGTAACGATACTTGGTCTTTGAGACTGTAGCTGTTCAGTCAGTTAAAAGAGATGGATGAAATGTTAGATTGTGTTTATGTGTAGCTACCCGAGTCATGCTACAATTAATGAAGACTTTTGAGAATTTTCCGTGGGATATAAATAATTTAAGGGTGTCTTTGGCACAAGGTATACAAAAATTACAATTAAGGCGACTGATTTTGAACTTCCCAGATTTATTTTAGTGAAAGAAGTTTGTAGGATCGGTTATGTATTATGTATACGGTTTATATAGAGTGAAAAATGTTTGTGTTCTTTATGTTTTCTTACCATTTGTTTGGGTGGTTCGAGTCACTTAGAGAGAGCCTATCTTAGACCATTAATTTTAAAAGCTTATTTAGATACATTTTTAAGGGGAAATAATATGGAAATGAAGTAAGGCTTACGATTAAATTATTAAATGTGGATGTTTGATCTTGCTTGCCCTTTATTTATACATTTTTTGAATAAAACACAAACATTACATATAGACTATAGGCCATACGGCCGATACCACGATAAAATTTGGGTCTAAGATTTAATAAACGACGTATCAGTTTTTAGTGTGATATGTATATAATAAAAGAAACACATATAGTCTAAAAAACCACGATATCTAGATATGTGTCCCTTGTGAGTAGACAAGTCTCTCACCTTTCTTTAAGAGAAGATGGATAGATAAATTTTTAAGTTTTTGTATTTTACCATGAAACTGCTTATTAGTTCTTTTGAGAGTTCTACGTCTATCGTGTTTACTTGGGTTTATTGATATGTAGATATGTAATTAAAATGTCGAAGTGACCAAGGTATGTTGGAGGTTATCCATCGTACATAGGCGAGATGAGTATATGATGATGATGATGATGATGATGATGATGATGATGAAGAATTTGAAGCCATAAAGAAAATGGGAGAAAGAGATCCAAGGATGGGGGAGCAAAATTCCGATTTAACAAATTTCACGTCTTTTAGTTTGGATATTTATTTAGTTGTGTTGTAGTTATAACATATAAACTGCAACTTTTGATGTAATTCAAACTTAATTATGAGAACTATAACCTAGACACCTTGTTTCCTTGGTTTTATTAAATATTTAACTACTTTGTTGTAACTAAATTTTGGCAGGTAAAAAATAAATCGCAAGACAACAAACCTCTCGCAAATAATAATATGTTACTATATCGCGCGCTTTTACCCGCAAATAAAAATATATTTATTTCGGTACCAAGTAATTTATTTCGGAAATAAAAATCCGCATAGGTAAGATGCCATAAAACTAGAATTTTAGGATGCCCAGAAAAAAATAAGTATATTAGAGTTCATATTTTGTGAATTCATATGAGCTACATTAGAATCCCAACCTATTGCAAAACACTTGCATGAAAATCTCAAAAATAACAGTCTTAATTGTATGGGTTTCTTATAGTGGCTTTTGTGCTCTCACTACGCTCAAGAAACAAAACTACATTGATATAACTATCTTGAAGTATGGCGCGCCATACAACAACTTGCAAGCAACATGCTTGTCAACATAATCTGAAGATGACAATATCTCGCCAAGTATGCAAGTGATATTATGCTCACTTTGTCAACATGTTTGTGCTTACAATGTACAAGTAATTTATATTTAGGTATTCCCTCCATCCCAATCATTTGTTTACCTTTGATTAAAATACTCTTCACAAATTATTCAAAAAAAATATATTCCTCACAAAGACTATAAAAGGTACACAAATGATTGGGACGGAGAATTTGAGTGAATATATAATTGAGTAGAAATCTAAATCATAGCTGAAGTTCATTGTCTAAACGTTGTTAACAAATTCATTTTTCCTAACCAATGAAGTGATACACTATGATATCTATGAAACACGAATTAAGTATTATAAAATACCACATTGATGAGGACTTGTGATTTGTGAATGTCAACGATTTACATCTTTGAAAAGGTTGAGATTGAATCAGCTGTTTTAAAGGAGGATAATGATCAAGAGGGGGTACAATGGTAGAAAAACAATATTTACACATTTGTAAGATGTAGGAACCGCAAATTTAAGCGCGCTCACAATGAAGGAATATCTTAAATGCCAGTCTACGTACTCATGCTAATGCGTCGAATATAGCCCTTATGTATGTACCTTGTTCTTGGAGAGGCTTTCCTGGTTACGCAAATTCTCGTTGTAAGAGGGGACTCTTCGTCTACAATGTAGTCGTCATCTTAACGATAAAATGGTCGAGAATGTGCCCATTTTAACGTTAAAATGTCACAACTAGAATTATTCTGGTAACTTTTTTAAGTAAAAAATGGTTACATTTTATTGTAAAGGGTCACGTTATATCCGTTTTAAGCTTAAGATGAAAAATAACCGTCTTAAGGGCTGGTTAAGTCGTTGATTCATGTTCTAGCAATACATATCAGAGTTTCACCCTTTTTTATTTCAACTTTTCTTGGTTTTGATATAGATTGTCATGGGTATTTTTCGAGAAATCTGTAAAATAAATATTTGAGGTGGATTCTCCGAATTTTCGAAACAATGGAATCTAGAAGACGCACAAATGTACCCCTAAAATTGTGTGTTGTCCTCATATTTAAAAACTACGCCAGGAAAAGCAGTCTCAATTGTGTGCATTCAATTCCTTACAGTGACTTGTGAATTCGCCATGCTCACAAAATAAAACTACACTGATATAAATATCTTGGGGTACGGTGCGCGAAGCGCGCCGTACAACAACTAGTTGATTAAAAAGTAACCGGAACAATAATTTAATAAAATGTGCGAAAAATTTTAATTGTAATTTTAGCTGTAAGATTATGTCAATAAATAGTCATTTTTTATTACAAAATGACAATATATTTTCCTTGTTAATTTAATGAGAATTTGTCCGTTTTTTTTTTGCTAAAAGTGAGACGATAAATTAAAAGAAAGACAACAGAGTTACAACAGTACATCAAGGGGGAAGGTTAGGGGATAAAGCTACAATAGTGGAGTCAAGTTTACAAAAAGAGTCAAGAAAGCTCGGTCCAATAATCCAATCAAACTTTCTGTTGCTAGAAGACCGGTCAATACGGAAGTAGCGGGCAAGTGAATCTGCAACGAGGTTGGTTAACCTCCCTTCGAATTGAATCTTCAAGTAAGGAAAGACTTTTAATTGTTACCTGCGCTTCATGATAATATTAGAAAGGGGACACAAAGGCATGATATTGGAGCAAATAAGTTCAATGGTAATATGACAATCAGAACTAGTGACAAAAGCACCCTTAAACTTAACCGTACTCAATTCCATCTCTGATTGCGTAAAGTTCACTAGACAACGGATTTTTAGCATGACAGCGACACGTCCACCCAAGAACCCAACTACCACTCCAATCCCTCACAACACATCCAATCCCGCAAGAAAGGGAGGAAGGGAAAAAAAGTATCAACGTTAATTTTATGACACGGAGCAAGGGGTGGGAGCCAGGGGCCTGAAGAAAAGCTAAAAGTAGGGTCAAGGGAAAAGGTCAGAAGGTTGGGGTTGGGCAGAAATCCAGGCGGAAGCCTGGTACAGAACGCGATCGCGCCAACGAGTAAGGGGAAGGAATGGGCGGTCACTAAAAGGCGCTCATTGTGCCGAGTTGAAAGACTCCGGAGGATGAAGGAGAAAAGGGTGGGCCATGAAGCACTCGTAGATCTAAGATTAGCGGTCAATCAATCGTCAAGGTTAGAAGAGAAGAAATATTCGGAAGTACGAAGAGAGCTCCAGATCGAACGCGAGAAAGAGTAGTCATAAAAGATATGGAGGGGACTTTCAATCTTAAGGGGGCACGCATCACACAAGGGGGAATGAATAATTTTTCTACAAAAAAGAGTGTAACAATGGGGGAGCTTATCCCACCAGGTCGATGTTTTAACATCCATTAGAGATAATATTGCTAAGGGAATCTGAGGTGGACTACTTAGAGAGAGGACCTTGAACAATAGATTTTAGGGGCCCAAGAGGGTACCAAGAATTAAACCAAAGATTTATATTGGAGCCATTACTAACTGTACAAGTTAAGGATTTGGCAAAGGAGGGTCATCCATTCCCAATGTTCTTCCACATGTGGGAGCCTTTCGAAAAGGGAATGGGATTGGGTCTTCGAGACACGTATTTGCTAAGGTGAGGACGACAAGGTTACCTTGGAGAAAGCAGGTCCTCCAACATAAGCGAGCTCCATAGGAAAGGTTAAGGCTAGAAGAATATCAGATACCATTCAAGGCCTCCCAAGGTTTTTGGCTGAACGACAGAATCCCACCTCACAAAATGAAGTTTTCTTTTTACGCATTTCCAGACAAAGAAAGCTTATAACAATTTTGTCAATAGTCTCAGGTGAGTGAGAAGGGAGAGCAAGATGTTGCATAAGGTGAGCAGGAATAGCATTTAGAGTAGTCTGGATGAGGCATATCCTACCTGCTTGGCTTGGATTTTATCGATGGTTGGTAAGACGTCGGCTCTAGAGGGTTTCCTAGTGGTAAGCGGGAATCCAAGGTAAGTGCCTAGAGATGGGGGGTGTTTCATATTCCAAGCTGTCTCAAATAATGAACGGGAATCAGCGGGGGTGAACAAGGAGAAGTGAAGCTTGCTTTGGTTGTAGTTGATATTTTGCCCAGAGGAAAAGGCAAAGTTCAAAGAGGGTGTTTTTGAGTGAACTCGGGTTCCTTTCCGTGACACTGCCAAAGAGCAGAATATCATCAATAAAGAGAAGGTGCGAAAGGATGGCACCTCATCCTCTCCCTAAAGAGAAGGGGATCCAATCAAGATCAATGCAAGATTCATGGATGAGGGATGAGAGGGCATCCATGCAAATTATAAAGAGGTAAGGGAAGAGAGGATTATTCCCTTGACGGATGCCTCTAGAGGGTGAAAGGAATGTGAGAGGGTGCCATTGATAATAGCATGTGCAAAGTGGAAGTGGCACAATTGATGATAATGAGGTAAATATTATCGTTGTCAATGTGGCACTTGATGAGACACTTGTGTATATAACTCCACTCAAGTCTATTAAGGGCCTTTTCAAAGTCCAATTTAATAACGAACCAACCAGCATGGGATTTGGACAATTTCATGGAGCGAAGAATCTATGAGGCAATTATGAAATTAGTGTCGGTGCCTCTTCCGGGGATGGAACTACCTTAAAGGGAGAGATGATGAAGTGCATAAAAAGTTTGAGTCTGTTGATAATTATCTTAGTAACAATCTTGTATGAGCATAGCCAAAAAAAAAAAAAAAAGTTTACATATATCTCGTAGTCAGTAATGTACAAAGTTTACATGAAATGATAGGATGAAAATAGTTTTGACTGAAGCCAAGGTCAAAACCGGTAAAAACCTATACTGTGTTTAGTGTACATGGTAAATGACTAAATGAGGACTCCAACAGGCCAACATGCTGCACTTAAAGCTCTATAAATAGCCAACCTCAACAATTCAGTTATACTACACAATTACACACAAACTAATTAAAGCTTACAAAAAATGAATCACCTACTATTTTTAGCAACCCTCCTAGTATCCTTCCCATTACTTGCCTTTTCACAATGTAACCCACAAGACAAAGCTATACTCTTACAAATCAAGAGCCACTTTGGTGGTGTGGGTCTTCTAAGGGACTGGGACTCCTCCACAGATTGCTGTAGTGACTGGCCTTTTATCGGCTGCACCAGTGACTACGACCCGAACCCAGACCGAGTTAATGCGGTCACCATCTCGGGTGGGTCGGGTCTTAAGGGTAACATACCCGATGTCCTCGGTAACCTACCCTTCCTCAACAACATCATGTTTTTCGATGAACCCAAATTGACCGGACCCATACCCCAGTCCCTTAGCAAGCTCTCCATGCTTAGGGTTATAACACTTAATTCAAATTCCTTAAGTGGGCCCATCCCTACATTTTTAGGGAACCTTAAAAGTTTGAGTCAAGTTGATATTTCCGGAAACAAGTTTACCGGGAATTTACCGGCATCACTTGGGTCGTTGCCTAAGTTGGCACAATTTAACGTGTCGCACAATATGGTCACAGGTTCGATTCCTAATTTGCCAAAAAGTTTGACGAGTTTAGACGTTAGTTTTAATCAGCTATGTGGACAGATCCCAAGTGGGTTGTCTAAGTTTGGGGCCAGTGTGTTTCAGCATAATAAATGCCTTTGTGGTGCTCCCTTGGCACGTTGCAAGTCTTAATGTGCTGACCGCTTATGGTTGATTGGAATATTATGATTTTATTATATTATATATGTCGTGAAATAAATCTATATATGATTATGATATACGATTATTCGTGTTATAATTTATACTATAAAATAAATGAAGTTATATATCCAAATATGTGACTGTATCAGATCGTTTTAGAGACACTTCTTTAATCTTTGTACGCTACTAATAAATGATTAATCATTAATCATGTCCGCATTATTATCTCGTCTCTATACACTTTTGAAATATTGTTTTTTACATGGGAAAATATATTTTGACGAAGTTGGAACCTTGGCCAAGATTACGCTCCCCCATATCTTCACCAACTAAGTTATTGTTCATATCATTTTTGATATTGACATGTTACATAAAGATCAAATATTGTCGTGCCACATAAAGACTTCATTGAGTCATATAATAGAGTTTTCAAGGAAACTCAACCTTAATTGCTGCTAACCCCGAATTTCATGATGGGTTGCCTTACGTGAAATTATAGAGTTTGTTATTATCTGTTGAAAAAAAGCGGTTGAAAAATATGAGCCAAAATTTATAATGACTAGAAATAAGAAAAAAAATTTTAAAAAATGTCAAGCTTAATACAATATACCAAACGATTTAAACTGAATTATTAAATAATAGATATCACACATAATTGCGAAATTAGCCTAAGTAAATAATTAATAATCAGTTAGTCTTTCTTAAGTCTCACAAATCCGTCTTGGAAATAAAACCGATCAAATAATATTGAAGACAATATGTCAATATGATCTGTAGGTGTAATTGTGAGCTGAGTTTGACATGTTATGAACGAATTGTGATATATTGTGAATGAGAAAGAAATAGAGCAAATGCATCACTGCGTACGTCGTATTCATGCAGCTAATCGTATAAACGTGAAACGTCGAATAATTGGATAACCTAGCTTTTAATGTGGTAGACAGACAATGCTTTCAGGAAAGATAATATCTGTTGTCGGCTTTGACTCAGGCTAATAGAAACCTACTATTGATTTTAGAACCACACTTAGTTGATGATACCAAGTTTTATTGTTATTTAATGGTTTGCTTCTTAGTTATGATTTATAACATTTGAAACTCTCAATTATTTCTCAAAGATGGTGCGAGGATGATCAAAGGTGAAGAAAGTCCTAGCCTAAGTCGAATGTTGTAAACGAAGTAGTATAACATTCTTAGTTTGTCAAGTGACTGCAAAACCATGCAACAGTGCACGTCACTGTGGTTTCTGATACAACGAAAGGAGAATTTTCGAAAATGTCAAACGTGTTGATCTTTATAAAGAACTGTTATTTTCAAAAGGTTGACTTACTCTAAATTAGAAAATAAGAGGAGTGTATTTGGATTTTAAAGCTAATCTTATTGAAATATTATTTCCCAAGATTTATGGAAGATAATATTTTATTTCCAAAGATTTATGGAAGATAATATTTTCCAAATTTTTTATAGAAATATTTATCTCCCATACAAATTTATGGAAGATACTCTTTGCTTTGAAAATGGAAAGATTTATTGAGCCTACAAATCTGATTATTACTTTAGAAATATGATTAGAATCTTTCACACACTTTTTCCTCCTTATTTCTCATTTATTTCCAAGACTTTTAAGAACATTTATTGAGAAACTTTGCAAATTATTTCTGAGTTAAAAGCTTTGTTTTCAAGTGTTTGCAAAATCGTTGTAAGTTTCAAAGTCTTCAAATCGTTTTTCAAAAGAGCTGTAAATCTCCATGTATCAGTTCGCTGCACTGTGACATCTAAGTTTGTTCTATGATCTCGTGTTTAGGTCTTAATTGTGATCTTCATGTTCATTAAGTGAACGATTGAGATTAAAGACTCTGTAAACCTGTGAGATAGAACACATAAACTCTTGAAGCGGAGTAGCTTTATGTTTGAGTGCAACCGGGGTTGGTTGGCGAGTTATTTTCATTGTAAGGGGTTTAGTAAGTTTGAGTAAATTTCTAAACAAGCAATAAAATAACATTGGACGTAGGCTTCGGAGTAGAAGCTGAACCAATTTAAAAACATCGTCTTGTTTATTCATTAACTTTCACATTCCGCTGCTTATTATTTACTTAATGCTCATCTCGTTATTTTGTCTGCGCCACAGTCTTCCATACTGTGACGTATTGCATATCTCGCTGCTTTGTCTGTGTCACAGTCCTTCATACTGTGACTCAGACCTACTGTTACTTCTTGTGAACTTAAATTCAATTAAGCTTCTCAATTCTCGTACTTAATTGTTTTTGCTTGTGTTATCAAATAACCAAGTTAAGTAGAAATTTTTAAAAGTACACCTAATTCACCACATCCCCCTCTTAGGTGTTAATCGTTCTTAACTCTTCAATTGGTATCAGAGCGTCGTGCTCTTGATATTGATTAATACTAATGAGTTGATCCTTTAGTTATGAATGATTCAAAACACACTAAGTATCCCATCTTCAAGGGAGAAAACTATGCTTGGTGGAAACACCGCATGGAACACTATGTCAAAAGTGCTGACTATGAATGTTGGTTGATCATTCAAAAGGGTCCCCTCAAAATTACGGTCATTAATAAGGATGGTAATAGTGTTCCAAATGATGAGGATAAATATGTCGAGGCTGACTATAGAAAGGCCGCGAAAAACTCTAAAGCCATGTCCATCCTTCAATATAGCATTGGTGAAAAAGAGGTTAACCGGATATCCGGACGTACCACAGCCAAAGAGATTTGGGACACCTTAAGCCTTGCTTATGAGGGAACGTCACAAGTTAAAAAATATCGTGTTGACCTTCTCATGCAACAGTAGGAGATGTTCAACATGACAAGAGATGAGTCAATCAATAGTTTGTCTTCACGCTTTTCTAGTATTGTCAATGACCTTAAGAGTCTAGGAAGAAACTTTGAATCCGAGGACTTAGTTCGTAAAATCCTTCATAGCTTAACTGAAAAGTGGCAACCAAAGGTTACGGTTATTGAGGAAGCTAAAAACCTATCTACTCTCACCCTTAATGAACTAATGGGCTCTCTTATGGCTCATGAGTTAACCCTCATGAAGCGTTCTAGTGAAAGCTCCAAAGGGAAAGGGCTCGCTCTTAATGCTCTCTCAAGTGATGAGGAGGATGAGGATGACGAGTTTGCATTGTTCACTAAAACATTGTTGGAATGATTAATGGTCGTAACTCTAAAAGGTTTAGCCGCTATAATACTAGCAAAAGACGTTTTCCAAAGAAAAAAAGTAAACTCCACTATTGGTTGCTTCAAATGCGGTGACAATGGTCACCAAATCAAAGATCGAATGTCCAAAGTGGGATGACATCAAGTCTAAAGAAAAATGTGACTTTGCCAAAAATCAATACAAAAACAAAGTTATGTCGGCTATTTGGGGCATGTCTGATTCCGATGAGGACGATGTCCTTGAGGAAGAATTATATGCCAAATTGTGTCTTTCCTCGTGTTTCAATCAAGATGCTCCAAAGTCATCAAACAAAGAATAAATCAAATGTCTTATGGCTCACTCTGTTAAATCCGATTCAGATTCTGACAATGTGGTAAATGATCTCAAGAAAAAGGTTCGATGTTTCTCCAAAAACAAAGTTTGTCTTCTTTTAGACCAATTTATTGATAAGTGTCGTGTCCAAAACAATAAGCTAGATGCCATGCAAAACGAAATATAAGACATAGCGAAGGAAAATATTAACTTAAAAGAGTGTCTACATGAAGTTAAACAAGTTGGTTCATCATCTTGTCTCGAGAAAGAAATCAAAAAGCTTTAAAACGGAATCTGATCTTGAGTAAAAAGGCTGAACTGCTACATGTCACAGATACAGCCACTGTGTCATCTGAGTCTAACAAGGAAATCGAGTCACTTACTAAACATGTGTCTTCCTTAACCAAGGAACGAGACCAACTTCTAATGAATCTAATAACATGTGAAAGTCGAAAAGAAGATCTTGTGCAAATTGTGAAATGTTAAATGATGAGTCAACTCATGTAAAAAGTGCCTTAGAACATGCACAAAAATCAAACGATGACCTTCTTGCTCAAATTGAAATTTTACAAAACGAATTAGCCGAGGCTAAATTGTTTGATCAAAAGTGGGAAGGAAGCCAGATTGTTTTAAAATTCCTTTTAAAACAATCACAAGAATACGAAAAGCTTGAGAAGAATGCTGGACTTGGTTTCAAGCGCAACAGTAACACTCACTGTTGCATTCAAAACTGAGACCCAAGAAAGACTGATTTTCGAAAAATAAAATATGCTGGCCTTCCTGAATATATTATTTGTAACTACTGTGGCAAGACGGGTCATGTGTTCAATGGTTCTGAAAAGAGAGTCATTGACTTAGAAAAAAGCACTAAAGTAACTAAACAAGTTTGGATTAAGAAAGACTTAGTAAAGCAAGCAAGTCTCAAGAAGGGACCCAAATTTAGTTGGGTTCCTAAACTAACTGTTTGATCTCTTATAGGTGTTAGTGAGGGGAAGCAACAATTGGTACTTAGACAGTGGATGCTCTCGTCACATGACGGGAAATGAAACCCAATTCCTCTCACTAGAAGCCTACGATGGTGGCATGGTGACTTTTGGTGACAACAAAAGAGGTGAATCATTGGTATTGGAAAAGTTGGTAAGTCAAAGTCACTATATGTCGACAAAGTGTTGCTTGTCAAAGGTTTGAAACACAATCTCTTAAGCATCTCACAACTATGTGATCGTGGTAATATTGTTGAGTTTCATGCTAGTGAATGTAGAATTCTTGATGGAAAAACTAGAGAACTCATTCTTGAAGGAAAACATGTTAAAGATGTTTACATGACTAATTTATGTTCATTGTCCGGTCAAACCTTATCATGCATGAGTGTCCAAAAGAATGACCCTTGGCTTTGGCATAAACGGTTAGGTCATGTTAATGCTAGAACACTAAATACTCTCAAGAAACTTGATCTAGTAGATGGCATTCCTAACATAAAATTTGAATTTAAATCACTATGTAATGATTGTGTTAAGGGAAAACAGGTAAAATGTTCCTTTAAATCCAAAAAGTTTGTTAGCACTTCTCGTCCTCTTGAGCTTATTCACATTGATTTATGTGGACTCATGCGCATTGTAAGTAGAGGTGGAAGTCGCTATTTTTGTGTCATTGTGGATGATTTTTCAAGATATGTTTGACTACTTTTCTTAAGTTCTAAAGATCAAGCATTTGATGAATTTTTAATTTTGTTGAAAAAGGTCCAAAATAAATTTGGTTTGAAACTTGTCTCCTTGAGGTCCGACCATGGAACCGAATTTGAAAATGAAAGTCCTAAACCTCTAATTCGACTCCTCTAATTAGTTCATTAAATTACATTAACTTAATGATTTAGGATTTAGTTATCATGCATGAAAATATAAAAGAATAAAAGAAAAGATAAGATCAAAACATCCTTACATAGGGAATTTTCGGTTAAATATGGGCACAATAAGAACTCTTTCTTATTGTTCTTGATCATGCAATTAGTAGATGATCCTCCATAAAACAACCTCCAAAGTAGAAGGTCTCCTTCTTGTTGCACCCAAGATTAAACCCAAATGATCTTAGCTTATTATTAACTAGATAATAAGTAAGATAAATATTACTAATATTATTGTATTACTACACTAGTAATATGTAGAGAATATTAGTGTATAAGAGAGTTTAGAGAGAAGTTGAGTTAGTGATAGAAGTAAGAAAAATAAGCAAGTGAAGAAGCATAAAAAATTGAACAACTTTTGGTCAATATAAAGGCCATATGGCCGGATGACATGAGCTCGTAGAGGGCTCAATTTTGCTTATTTTATTCTTGTGTAAGAAGCTAGAGTATGGGTTAAGTAGTAATGATTAAAGCTAGCATGATATATCACTATCAACATAGTGAATTGTGTGTTAAGAAAAGAATAACACACATGCATCTTCCTTGTGCACAAAACCGGACAATTGTGACTTATAATGGTCCATTTTGATTTTTGATATTTGTCCCACAAATACTTATTAATCATATGTTTAATTATCTTGTATAATTAAGTGTTAATTTGATCATATAACAATTATATGACACAAATTAATAAACAATATATACTTAACTTTTAAGTGACATTTTATCATTATACCAATATATAATGGGTCCCACAATCCCCAGTTAATTTATTTTACAACTCTTTGTAAATATAATTAACTAATTACCTCTATCTCAAAATATATACATAACCTCAACTAATTTAATGAATTAACGATTAATCATTAAATTAAATCTTATTTAATCGTATTAAAATAAGACGTAAAATTTATTCAGTTAGTTATCGTATAATTGACTAATAAACTTAAGTGGAATGAGCTCCTAACTCAATTTCCAATAAATAACTCTCGTAACTAAACGTACATATCAAATATATGTAATGTGCTAATTAAATTGTATCATATACAAATAATTAGTATTCTATTTGGGTCTCATCCTGTAGGTGTGACCTAAAGGGATTAGTTGATTACCGCCTTCATACGACAATAACGTCAAACTCTAATCAGCTGAGCGTTACCGATTTACGTTAATCAACTGACGTGGAGTATCAAAATATAATAATCATGCCACGTATATTCCAAATGAGATTTTTTATATAAATGCACTATTGTGGAGGACACTTACTCCAACAGAAAATTCATCATTTGAGGATTATTGTGATGAGCATGGTGTTAGTCATAACTTCTCAGCCACTAGAACTCCCCAACAAAACGGGGTTGTGGAACGAATGGACCGAACTCTTGAAAATATGGCTAGGACCATGCTTATTAGTTCTAAAGTGCCAAGAAACTTTTGGGCCGAAGCTGTTAACACTTCTTGTTACATCTACAATCGAGTCATGATAAGAAAAATCATTAACAAAACCCCTTATGAGTTACTACGAGGTAGAAAACCTAAAATCTCACATTTAAAATGCTTTGGTAGTAAATGCTTCATTCACAACAATGGCAAAGATAACCTTGGCAAATTTGATGCTCGTAGTGATGAAGGAGTTTTTGTTGGCTACTCGGACCATAGTAAAGCTTATAAAATTTACAATAAGAGAACTATGAAAATGGAAGAAAGCGTTCATGTAATATTTGACGAATCTAGTCTTTTTATCTCAAATGAACAGGTTGATGAACCTTGGCAAATTTGATGCTCGTAGTGATGAAGGAGTTTTTGTTGGCTACTCGGACTGTAGTAAAGCCTACAAAGTTTAGAGTAAGGGAACTATAAAAATGGAAGAAAACGTTCATGTAATATTTAACGAATCTAGTCTCTTTGTCTTAAATGAACAGGCTGATGAAGAAGAGGATGATGATCATTTCAAAATTGGGATGATACGTCATAATATGGATCAAGTTGTTGATGAGGCTGAGCAACAGTCGGAGCCACTGTTGCATGATGAAGCTGGCCAAAATTTAGGAGGAACTAATCCTCCCTCATCTCAAGACGATGCTAGCTCATCCAGGGGGAATGAGGATGCAAGTGAGCAGCTTACTCAAACAGAAACTAATCCACAATCATCCTCACAAAACAATCTGGATGCAACAGTCACGCCCACTGTGACACCAGAACCAAACGAAGCCTCAAACACTCTTGTCCTGAAAAAATGGAAACAGTAAAGCTCTCACCCTCTCTCAAATCTAACCAGTGATCTAAATTCTGGAATGAAAACCAGATCATCGCTCCAAAACTTTTGTGCCTTCAATGCATTCCTATCTCAAATTGAACCTTCCAATGTCACAGTAGCTCTCACTGATACATGTTGGGTGACAGCCATGCAAGAAGAATTAAAGCAATTCGAAAGAAACAAGGTATGGCATCTTGTCCTAGGCCCTCTCATCGTACTGTAATTGGTACGAGATAGGTCTTTTGCAATAAGCTTGACGATTCCGGAGAAATCGTAATAAATAAAGCTAAACTAGTGGTGCAAGGTTTTAACCAACAAGAAGGAATCGATTATGATGAAACCTATGCACCGGTAGCTAGGCTTCAAGCCATACAAATGCTTATAGCTTTTGCATCTCATGTTGGCACAAAACTTTTTCAAATGGATGTAAAAATCGATTTCCTAAATGGTTATCTTGAGGAAGAAGTTTTTGTCGAACAACCACCGGGCTTTTTAGACAATGAATCTCCTAACCACGTTTTCAAACTTGATAAAGCACTTTATGGTTTAAAACAGGCTCCTAGAGCTTGGTATGATAGGCTTTTAAATTTTTTATTGGAAAATGGTTTCTTACGTGGTTTGGTTGATAAAACATTGTTTATTAAGTCACAGTGTGATGGACTGTTGCTTGTTCAAGTATATGTCGATGACATTATCTTTGGTGCAACAAATGAAGTTTTTTTTAATACTTTTCGGATCTAATGAAATCTGAGTTTGAAATGAGCATGATGGGAGAGCTTGGATTTTTCCTTGGTATTCAAATCAAGCAAAGTGAGAAAGAAATAATGATCCATCAACAAAAGTATTTGAAAGAAATGCTAAGTAAGTTTGCGTTGACTAATGCTAAACCTTATGCTACACCTATGGCTTCTAACATCAAACTCGACAAAGACGAAAATGGTAAGAGTGTTAGTGAAACCATGTATCGAGGTATGATTGGTTCATTACCTTATTAAATCGCTAGTCGACCCGACATACAATTTAGTGTATGCTTGTGTGCCCGCTTCCAATCAAATCCTAAGGAATCACATTTCAAAGTCGTTAAAAGGATTTTTAGGTACTTGAATTGGTTGGAACACAAAACCAATTTCTTTGGTATCCATCATATTACGATCTTGATCTTGTAGGTTTTTCCGATGCGGACTACGCGGGTAGTGTGGTGGATAGGAAGAGCACTTCGGGTATTGCCACTTTCTTGGGTCCTTGCCTAATCTCATGGGCCTCCAAGAAGCAAAACACTGTTGCACTATCCACGGCTGAAAGTGAATACATCAGTGCAGCGCTCTGTTGCACGCAGATTCTTTGGGTTCGACAACAATTGCATGACTACGGTTTTATCTTCGAAACAACTCCAATATTTTGTGATAACACTAGTGAAATTAACATTTCAACGAATCCTATACAACATTCACGAACTAAACATATCGAGATAAGACATCATTTTTTACGTGATCAAGTTGAGAAAGGATTTATTTGCCTTAGCTTTTGTAGAACCGAAAATTAAATTGCGGACATTTTTACAAAACCACTAGAAAGAGAACAATTCGTAAAACTTCGGTTGGAAATTGGTTTATTGGGTGACATGTAATTCTAGTTATTTTATTTTCCAAAATGACTGACTAGATTTGAGAACATTCATATGATTATTCTAGTTGTAGATTAGTTCACTACATGCAAAAATATGGTCCAAAAATATGAATAAGTATGCTTGCATTTGAATTGATTTTGCATTGAGCCACTCAACACACTCATCACAATATTAACCCTCTCAAAGTAATCCGTCAAAACCAAAACCACTCAAAATGCCTCATAAAACCACCATAAATCTAGAACTTAAAAGCCTTCTAAGTTCTTATGATTCAAATAAACGAGTTCGATCAAAGAAATAAATGTCTTCTCCTGCCAAATCCGCTGCCACATCCAAAAGTTGGGAAGTACATTTATTCAAAAAAACTCAATGTAGCATGTCCTTCACATCTGCCACAGACAAGGCCACTGTAACAACAAAAGAAAAAAAAAAGGTTGGGGAGAAAAAGAAAACGAAATTGAAGTGGATGTTGAAAAAGAGGTTGAGAAAATTCAAAAGAAAGTAGATATCAAAGAGCAAAGTGTGATTGAACATGAAAAGAAAATGACCAAAATTTTGGGGTTGTGTATAGTAAAAGAAAAAAAAATTGATGATAATCCAACCCTTTTAAAGTTTGCTTCAAATTGAGAAAATGAAAGGAGTTTCTCACTAAAAGCCTTCAAAGAAGCAGAGGTATTCAAGGAAGAAGAGTGTTATTGTCATGGATCTTGATGAAATTGAGGAAAAGATGATTCTGTTTTATGTCACAGTGCATGTGGATGTTGCATCTTCTACCTTTTCAGCTATCATTAACTACAAAACCCTTCCTAGCCTTCATATTCCATATCTTAATCCATGTTGGCTTGATGTTTAATAAATTCTTTTGCAAACCTTACTTGTTTTTATCCTTTGAACATATGCTTTGTGTGTTGTTGAACTATGTCAACTGTGTGCATCGATTGGGTTGTTCTTCTCTTGATGATGTCAAGAGGGGGAAGTATTTTAACTGTGTAAGTGTGTGATCCTTTAACTCTTCGGCTAGCGTTCACCGTAACATGTTTTGCCTCATGATTGGATGTTCTACTTAGGATAATATAGATTGACCCTTCATACCTTGATCATGTTTAATTATGTCTTATATTGAATGCTTAAAGTTCGACCAATCATGGGCTAAGGGGGAACTTCACACATTATTAAAACTTGGCATCATCAAAGGGGAAATTTGTTAGAACCACACTTGGTTGATGATGCCAAGTTTCATTGTCATTTAATGGTTTGCTTCTTAGTTATGATTTATAACATTTGAAACTCTCAATTATTTCTCAAGGATGGTGCAAGGATGATCAAAGGTGAAGAAAGTCCTATCCTAAGTCGAATGTTGTAAACGAAGTAGTGTAATATTCTTAGTTTGTCAAGTGACTGCAAAACCATGCAACAGTGCACGTCACTGTGGTTTCTGATACAACGAAAGGAGAATTTTCAAAAATGTCAAACGTGTTGATCTTTATAAAGAACTCTTATTTTCAAAAGGTTGACTTACTCTAAATTAGAAAAACAAGAGGAGTGTATTTGGATGTTAAAGCTATTCTTATTGAAATATTATTTCCCAAGGTTTATGGAAGATAATATTTCCCAAATTTTTTATAGAAAGATTTATCTCCCATAAAACTTTATGAAAGATACTCTTTACTTTGAAAATGGAAAGATTTCTTGAGCCTACAAATCTGATTATTACTTTTGAAATATGATTAGAATCTTTCACACACGTTTTCTTCTATAAATAACCTCCTTATTTCTCATTTATTTCCAAGACTTTTAAGAGCATTTATTGAGAAACTTTGCAAATTATTTCTGATTTTAAAGCTTTGTATTCAAGTGTTTGCAAAATCGTTTTAAGTTTCAAATTGTTCAAATCGTTTTTCAAAAAAGCTGTAAATCTCCATGTATCAATTCGCTGCACTGTGACATCTAAGTTTATTCCATGATCTCGTGTTTAGGTCTTAATTGTGATCTCCATGTTCATTAAGTGAACGATTGAGATTAAAGACTCTGTAAACCTGTGAGATAGAACACATAAACTCTTGAAGCAGAGTAGCTTTAAGTTTGAGTGCAACCGGGGTTGGTTGGCGAGTTATTTTCATTGTAAGGGGTTTAGTAAGTTTGAGTAAATTTCTGAACAAGCATTAAAATAACATTGGAAGTAAGCTTCAGAGTAGAAGCTGAACCAATTTAAAAACATCGCTTTGTTTGTTCATTTACTTTCACATTCCGCTGCTGTAACAACCCGAAATATACCCAATTTTTCTAGTAAAAATATTTACTAACACTTTTCAGCAGACTTAAGTTTTTAAAATAGAATTTATTGTTTCGAGTCGTATTTTGAAATTCCGCGTTCGTATTTGGAATTTCTGAGAGATTTCATGAAAAGACCGTTTTAGTCATCTTTGACTTTTCTTGACTTTTAAGTCGTCTTTGACTTTTCTTGACTTTTTAAAAGTCGTCATTGACTTTTCTTGACTTTTAAGTCGTCCTAAACTTTTCTTGCCTTTTAAGTCATCTTTGACTTTTCTCGACTTTAAGTCGACTTTGACTTGGTTGACTTTTTCCGACTCGCATCGTAATTTTAAAGACCGAAATTATATTTGAAAAAATATAAATTTAATTTATTTTTATTAAGATTTATTTGAATTTATGATAATTTAATATAATTATTTTGAATTTATTCGGGATTAAAGAATAACGTTTACGGTTTTAACCGAACGTCATTTAACTATTCCCGAGTCATCGTAAATCACGAAACAAACCCGAAACTCGACTTTGGCATGAGTCACACGCCCAAGTCATCGTTTTCCACTCACTTGAGATATTTTAATTGTTTCGATTAAACTAATACAAATATCTTAGATATTTGTTACTTTATCGATCCGTCAACGGAAATTACGCAAATCGCTCAAAAACAGATCCGTTTCCTCACCTATCCACACGACTCCTTCCTCTCTTATGGACCTTGATATTTTCATTACTTTTGATTACAATATCATAATATCTAGATATTTAGTGTAATTAACTTAATATCGAATTATATTTAATCAATTACCGTAATATATTTAATTAAACCGAGTCAATTCCGTAACAACAATTTCAAAACCCGACTCTTGAATTGGCCTATAACTACACGGCTCTCACCCTCCATTACTCACTAACAACTTTTCATTTTACAACAAATCAACTTAAGATCAAATTAATCGTTCTTCAT
>JAIUZE010045365.1:0-12837 GCA_022085475.1 Heliosperma pusillum | reverse complement strand
CCGCCCCCCAATTTACTCATCCCGCGCCCCCATAATTACTTCTTTGCCCTTTATCATTAATTGACCAACATATAATAAAGTGGGATATTATTTCCGTCTTAATATTTTAAAATTCAAACCGTCATAAATTTTCCGTCTTAATATTTTAAAATTCAAATCGTCATAAATTTTCCGTTAGAAAGTATTCAAAATTCAAAAAACCGTTTCAAACAGTTATAAATTCAAAATCGCTTCAATTTTCATTATTCAAAATTCAAAAAACTGTTTCAAACCGTTATATATTCAAAATCGCTTCTTTCTCATTCTATTTTCTTCCTTTCAAACATCAAACTTCTTTCTCATCTCTTGTTGATCTTCCTTTTAATCTTCTTTCATTTGTACAAGGTATGTTCAATCTTTCTTCTTTTTTTATTCAATTAGTATAGATTAGTTTATAGGTTGACGTAGATTAGAAAGCATGTGACGATTAGAGCCCATTAGGTTGCGTATTTTTGAATTTGTATTAATCGTTAATGGTTGAATTTACAAAATAAAAAAAAAACGGAAAATGGTACATTCGTGTGAATTACACGAATTGACCTAGGTCCATTCGTGTAATCCACACGTCTGGGCCATGGCTCATTCGTGTAAATTACACGAATGGACCTGGGCCAATTCGTGTAATCCACACGAATGAGCCATGGCCCAGACGTGTAGATTACACGAATTGGCCCAGGTCCATTCGTGTAATTCACACGAATGGGCCGGTTTTTTCCGGTTTTTTTTTTTTTTTTTAAATTGTCTTATTATGTATTTATATTTACGTATTTTTACTATGTAATATATATTTACGTACTTTTAGTTTTTTTGAATTATGTATTTAAATGTTTGATAATATATTTACGTACTTTTATTAATTACAAATTAAATGTTGGTTGGTTTTTTTTTTTAAAAAATGTCTTATTATGTAATTATAGTTACGTATTTTTATTATGTAATATATATTTACTTACTTTTAGTTTTTTGTGTTATGTAATTAAATGTTTGATAATATATTTACGTACTTTTATTAATTACAATTGTAATTATGTTTTTTGTTTTATGTAATTAAATGTTTAGTTTTTCTATTATAATTTGTATTATGCAGATGTCGGAAAATGATGACCGTAGGTCTAAACTTCATGCATCATATCGTCGGAAAAAAGTTAATGTGAGGGTTGGAGATACTAGTATTGGATCGATCGAAATATCAGAAATACCAAATGAGCCCGATTTTTATGATGGGGAGTTTCAACAGTTCGAGAGAGAACTTGAGGAGGAGGAACGAAATTATCAAGGGTCGGGAAATGATGAGGGGGATAATGAGGAGGCGGGTAATGTTGAGGGGACAAATGTGGAGGCGACTTCTGTTTTTCGAGTTAGACGGGGGCCGCAGGGTAGGTTTGAGAGCTATGCTTCGGGGTCTAGCAGTTCGGGGGTTGAACCGCGTATTAAAGTAAGGGCTAGGGGGAAAGATTCGAGCTGGATATTGACGGGGCCATCACAGGGGGGTCCTTTAGTACCGGATGTGATTCCGAGTTTTGGTGGACACATTTCTTACCTTATGTGGAATCAGCGTGGCTTTGAGCGTGGTTTGTTGACTAAATACACTAGAGAAAGATCATTAGTTGAGCTCCGTAAGTGGATTTTGCCAGATGAGGTTCGCGCGATAGTTGCGGAATCGGATCTTAGTCATTTGCCCGACATTATGCATAAAAATTTGAACATGCCGTTGTTGTGTGCATTAATTGAGAGGTGGCAGCCGGACACCAACACATTTCACATGCCATGGGGTGAGATGACGATACTGCTGCACGATGTTGCGGAGATCCTTGGGATTAGTATTGATGGGGATTCTTGTAGCATACCCGAGGCTGATATGGCACATCCCGTGCTTGGTATGTCAGAGTTGTTGGCTATGACTGAGGCTCAGTTAGGAGAGCAGTGGGAACAAGGTAATGATGCAAAGATATACAAGGGCAATTTGATTTTACAAAAAGCTTTGAAAGAGTTGGTTGAGGGGGGCAAGCGGGGAGTGGCTTCTGAGGTTCAGGGTTACTTGATGATCTTATTGAGTTCGACGTTATTTTTTGACAAATCTAGTGATAGGGTTCGGGCAAACATATTCCCGTTGCTTAGAGATGTTCGTAGTATTAGTAAGTATGCTTGGGGTGTCGGCACATTGGCTTATCTATATAGGCAGTTGGGTATTTCTTCGAGGGCTGATTGTAAGGGTTTATGTGGTTGTTTGACCTTGTTGCAGTCGTGGATCTTGGTAACCAGTCCTGATACTCCAAGGGCTGATTGGCTTATCCCTGTTTTAGGTCGATGGCGACCTTGGTAACCAGTCCTGATACTCCAAGGGCTTCAATATGGTCTACCAGTTCCGTACCACGCGCTGAGGCGGATAGAGCACTTGTAAAATACCGAGAGCAGTTGGATTTGTTGCCTATAGAGTCGGTAGCTTGGAGACCGTACCCTCAAAATCCCGAGACTGAACACCCTAGTACCGCGTTTCAGGGGTTGTTGAGATTTATCGATATTGTTAAGCCATACTATCCTGAGAGATGTCTTCGACAATTTGGGTACATGCAGACCATCCCGCCGCCCCCCATGCCTCCCACTGACAGGGCTTACCGTCCAGTTAAGTCGATTGCATATGATGTGCAATATGACGGTGCGAGGTTGGACTACGTGTGGAATAATTGGAAAATTCACAGACTACATTTGGATAGGTGTTCATTGCCCGCTCACCCACCACATGCTTACACGCAAGGGTATATGGAGTGGTTTAGTACACATTCGCATCCTTATGTGATGAATGTTCCCCGTGATGACGGTGAGCTGCCCACATCGAGGTCCCAATTTCCGACTACGGTACGTTTAATATATATTTAATTTTAATATTAATGTTTATTCATCTAAATGTGTTTCAATTTTAATATAACTGTCTATTCGTTTACTTTGCAGGTTGGTCAGTCGCTTATTCACCGCTTCTCACATTTTGATGATGTTGATGACCCTGCAATGACCGGAGAATTTAGGCATCCAGAAATACGAGCATACACCGGTAGACCCCCAGCTGTTAATAGGGGGAGAAGCTCACGTGGTCGCACCGATAGAGGGAGAGGCACACGTGGCTGCACCGATACTCCGAGAACCAGTGGTCGCAGCGATGGAGCGAGAGCCAGTGGTAGCACCGATGGAGGGAATGGTGGTACCGATGGCGGGATTGGTGGTACCGATGGCGGGAATTGACGTTTTTTTTTGTTGTTTGTTGGATTGTTTTTAGACTTTGTTTGTTGGGATTGTTTTTAGACTTTGTGTGTTGTTTTTTTTTTTTGACTTTGTTTGTTGGATTTTTTTTTAAACTTTGTTTGTTGGTTTATTTTAAGACTTTGTTGGACTTGGTCGTTTGAATTTGTCAATAAAAACGAAAGATAAAAAAACGAAAACAAATTCTTGATAAATAAATTGTTAAATTACAAACCAAATACAAAACTAACTACTTCTAGGATCCCGCAAAAGTCCCCTATTTACATAATCCCACCAAAAATCAAGTCTGTCTTTATAAATAAATTCATAATATTCAATGTCGAGAGAACGATTACGCTTCCATAAATTGTGTATAGGAGACATGGCACATTCGTCATTCATGCGTACACGAACCCAATGATCACCTGTATGAAGTATCCACAAAATACCATACGGAGCTCGAGCACCTGGTGTAGACCGTAGAGGTAAGTACGTGGAACACCTAAACCATGAATGTACACCATTGAAATATGACATATTCAAGCAACATACTGTCCAATTGAAAGCCGTTGCAAAACCAAATAAATCCAAGCCTTCCATCCAATTAGGCTTTTGACACGGTGCATATGTAGCCCATTTGATTCGTCTACAAGCTTGGTCACGTTCACCATAGTAAATGATCGCATAAACTTGGTTTTTCAACTCTAGCAATAGTAGTCGTCGCATTTGTAGATAGTTTTTCTCATCCCCTGTTCTTGCATGTGAGACAACTCGAAATCCACAATGACCATCGCCTCTAGGGTCAAAAGCATCTAGAAACCCATGTTGGTTCGGCACCGGTACAAAGTCCTTATATCCAAAAGCCTCGATCTCACTGACAAGATTATAATTTATCTCAAGAGGAGGACCTTCACCTACATTGAATTATTTACAACATTAAGTTAAAAGAAAATAATAACAGAAAATTAACTAAAGCTAATAATAACAGAAAATTAACTAAAGAAAATAATAACAGAAGATTAACTAAAGCTAATAATAACATAAAATTAATTAAAGAAAATAATAACAGAAAATTAACTAAATAAATTAATCGTAAAACTAGAATGTACCTCCATTATCGTTACTTGTTGACGTTGACGTACTCTTGTACCTACGTCTGGCATGCTCCACACGTGATTGATTGCGAGTATTGGACTTCCTTGGACGGCCACGAGGTATATCTACAATTTCCGGGGTTTCAACAACCTCGTTCTCGGGAAACAACTTACTGAAGAGCGTCTCAATAACATCTCTTTGGACTGATTGGTGGGATGTTCGAACTTTATTGAAGAGTTCCTCCATTACTTCATTACGGTCACAACGACGATGACTGGATTTCGTGTAAGCCAACCTTGACCAAAATTCATGCACATCTTCTGGGTGGATTCTTTTGTTCTGAACCCACAAATTATGTAGCATACAAGCACACAACAATCTACGGGTGCTCCATAAAGTACATCCACATTCTCCCTCCATATCATCACCTAAATTAGTACCGCGAATAAACTCCGTTTCCATTTCCGTAATAGCTGTCGCTGATACTCTTCCGCTCAACATTGAAAACAGTTGTCGTTGAAACAAATTAGAGACAAGGGTCTTGCTAATAGAATCTTCCAATGTCCTCCGAATCTCAATGTGTTGACCATGCATCATAACATCAGCCCGTCTCCACAAATTGTCCAAGGTAAGCTCAGCTGATCCTAACCACATCTTCAATTGCGCATGAGCGGACTCAACTCTAGATGTAGATGTGTTACCAAAATGAATCACCAAATTAGTGAAACATTTGGCAAACATATGAATTTTAACCCACCATTGAGTTTCAAGATAAGTGATAAGTCCGGGTTGATAAGCATACTTTCTTCTTAACTCGCCAAACTCCCTTTTACAATCATCAAACGTTTTTGCTTCAACCACTTTCTTCCAAACACCGTATGCTATACATTTTCCAAAAGTTCCATCTTTTCGCAAGTTTGTAGCTTTCGTCTCAACTGCATTGTAAATATGCCACAAACACAAGAAATGTGGAGTTGTTGGAAATACATGGGGAAGTGCTGCAAGTAGACCGCCTTCGTGATCAGTGACAATGACCGTCGGTTTCACACAAGGTTCCAACAAAGATTCCAGCCTCCTCAAAACCCAAGTATAACCATCGGTGGATTATCTCATTATCAATGCATACCCTATTAAAAAACTTTTGCCAACGGGAGTGACACCAACACATTGGACCAAAATAAGCCCATATTTGTTGGTTTTATATGTAGAGTCTATCAAAATCACATTTGGCCATGCTTTAAACATTTGGGCTGCCTCGGGGTGAACAAACCAAACACGTTCAAGAGCTCTTGTTTCCTCATTTACCATGAAATCACGGATATATCCAGCTTCGGTGGCCAAGTGCAACATATATTGGACACTATTCCTCCCGTCTCTATCTTTTGCACTAAGTTTGGCATTTTCATTGTATATTTGTTTCAAGCGCGGTGCCGGTTGATCAGGAAACAAACGTGTGAAAGCATTTCTAACCATCCCCGGTTTGACATGAGACTTACGTTGTTGCTTAATAAATTCCTTTTGTTCATCATTAAATTGTGCTCTACGTCTATGACCTTCAAGGAACTCTCCAAAAGAGTGATTGTGAAACCCACATTTTGGAACCACTACCCACATTGCCAAACCTTTTTTAACCACTTTCAATGCAAATCGACACATAATTTTTTTTGTAGCTGATTTCCTTAACGGTTTCTCCGGATTCTTGGCATAGCTTTTATAAGGTCCATACCGATCACATGTGATCAATTTGAACGGGGGACGCTTTTCCATGTGATACGTGTGTTTTAACAAATGAAACCCCAATCCGTAAGCAACATCATTACATTTATCAAATGCTTCCTCAAACGTTGTAAATGGATTTTCGAAGATAAAAGAATCGCCGTAATTCACACCATCCCCCGTCGGTCCTTCTTTATTTTCCTAATTTATTCCATTAAAAATTATATATATTAAATACATTTTGTTTTTAAAAAAAAAAAATACGACTAACAATTTAAAAAAAAAAAAAAAGAAAAAAGAAAAAAAAAAAAACCTAATTGCACGAATGGGCCTCGGCCAAAACGTGTGAAATACACGAATCAGCCTGGGCCAATTCGTGCAGATCACACGTTTTGGCCTGGGTCCATTCGTGTGGATCACACGTCTGGGCCTGGGCCAAAACGTGTGATCTGCACGAATTGGCCATGGTTGATTCGTGTATTTCACACGTTTTGACCATGCTTGTTACGCGAATCTGGCACGATATCATAAGTCGACTTAAAAAAAAAAAAAAATTCGTAAATCGAATTTTACCGTCGCATTTCCGGCCTCGTTTTCCGTGGTTTCAGTGGTTTCCGTGTTAACTCCTTCCTCCTCGTCATTTTCGTGACCCGTATTATCGTCCCCTTCATCAAACCCACTATCCTCGCCGTAAGCATAATTAGCGTATTCATCGCTATAACGATAATGTTGTTGCGCATTCCACTCGTTTGCAAATCGAGGTTCGGTATCATAATTATTGTACGACGACGTAAAAAGATACTCGTAAAAATCATTACCGTCACTCATTTTCGAAACAAATGAAAAAAAAAAATTTAAGAGAGATTTTTTAGAGAGAAGGGCAAAAATGGAAAAAGAAATGAAAATAGGGGGCGGGATGAGTAATAAGGGGGCGGGGTTTAGCAATTTTGTAAATAAAACATTTAAAGGGGGAAAAAAACTTGGCGTGCAAGATTGTCCCCCAATTGAATTCTTGACTACGTAATAAAATTGTAAGACAACAAGTGGATAAGTTTCTTATGGATAAGAATGACATCACATTCTTCGTCTTTTTGTCTTCTGTTTTCATTACAATTAAAATCAAATTATTTGTAAATCAGCTTTTATCCACACCCTATAAAATTCAAAATTGCTAAACCCCGCCCCCTTATTACTCATCCCGCCCCCTATTTTCATTTCTTTTTCCAATTTTGCCCTTCTCTCTAAAAACTCTCTCTTAAATTTATTTTTTCCTTTGTTTCGTAAATGAGTGACGGTAATGATTTTTACGAGTATCTTTTTACGTCGTCGTACAATAATTATGATACCGAACCTCGATTTGCAAACGAGTGGAATGCGCAACAACATTATCGTTATAGCGATGAATACGCTAATTATGCTTACGGCGAGGATAGCGGGTTTGATGAAGGGGACGATAATACGGGTCACGAAAATGACGAGGAGGAAGGAGTTAACACGGAAACCACTGAAACCACGGAAAACGAGGCCGGAAATGCGACGGTAAATTTTGATTTACGAAATTTTTTTTTTTTTTAAGTCGACTTTTGAATTCGTGCCAGATTCGCGTAACACGCATGGCCAAAACGTGTGAAATACACGAATCAGCCATGGCCAATTCGTGCAGATCACACGTTTTGGCCCAGGCCAATTCGTGCAGATCACACGTTTTGGCCCAGGCCCAGACGTGTGATCCACACGAATGGACCCAGGCCAAAACGTGTGATCTGCACGAATTGGCCCAGGCTGATTCGTGTATTTCACACGTTTTGGCCTGGGTCCATTCGTGCAATTAGGTTTTTTTTTTTTTTTTTTTTTTTTTTAAAATTGTTAGTCGTATTTTTTTTTTAAAAAAACAAAATGTATTTAATATATATAATTTTTAATGGAATAAATTAGGAAATTAAAGAAGGACCGACGGGGGATGGTGTGAATAACGGCGATTCTTTTATCTTCGAAAATCCATTTACAACGTTTGAGGAAGCATTTGATAAATGTAATGATGTTGCTTACGGATTGGGGTTTCATTTGTTAAAACACACGTATCACATGGAAAAGTGTCCCCCGTTCAAATTGATCACATGTGATCGGTATGGACCTTATAAAAGCAATGCCAAGAATCCGGAGAAACCGTTAAGGAAATCAGCTACAAAAAAAATTATGTGTAGATTTGCATTGAAAGTGGTTAAAAGAGGTTTGGCAATGTGGGTAGTGGTTCCAAAATGTGGGTTTCACAATCACTCTTTTGGAGAGTTCCTTGAAGGTCATAGACGTAGAGCACAATTTAATGATGAACAAAAGGAATTTATTAAGCAACAACGTAAGTCTCATGTCAAACCGGGGATGGTTAGAAATGCTTTCACACGTTTGTTTCCTGATCAACCGGCACCGCGCTTGAAACAAATATACAATGAAAATGCCAAACTTAGTGCAAAAGATAGAGACGGGAGGAATAGTGTCCAATATATGTTGCACTTGGCCACCGAAGCTGGATATATCCGTGATTTCATGGTAAATGAGGAAACAAGAGCTCTTGAACGTGTTTGGTTTGTTCACCCCGAGGCAGCCCAAATGTTTAAAGCATGGCCAAATGTGATTTTGATAGACTCTACGTATAAAACCAACAAATATGGGCTTATTTTTGTCCAATGTGTTGGTGTCACTCCCGTTGGCAAAAGTTTTTTAATAGGGTATGCATTGATAATGAGAGAATCCACCGATGGTTATACTTGGGTTTTGAGGAGGCTGGAATCTTTGTTGGAACCTTGTGTGAAACCGACGGTCATTGTCACTGATCACGAAGGCGGTCTAATTGCAGCACTTCCCCATGTATTTCCAACAACTCCGCATTTCTTGTGTTTGTGGCATATTTACAATGCAGTTGAGACGAAAGCTACAAACTTGCGAAAAGATGAAACTTTTGGAAAACGTATAGCACATGGTGTTTGGAAGAAAGTGGTTGAAGCAAAAACGTTTGATGATTGTCAAAGGGAGTTTGGCGAGTTAAGGAGAAAGTATGCTTATCAACCCGGACTTATCACTTATCTTGAAACTCAATGGTGGGTTAAAATTCATATGTTTGCCAAATGTTTCACTAATTTGGTGATTCATTTTGGTAACACATCTACATCTAGAGTTGAGTCCGCTCATGCGCAATTGAAGATGTGGTTAGGATCAGCTGAGCTTACCTTGGACAATTTGTGGAGACGGGCTGATGTTATGATGCATGGTCAACACATTGAGATTCGGAGGACATTGGAAGATTCTATTAGCAAGACCCTTGTCTCTAATTTGTTTCAACGACAACTGTTTTCAATGTTGAGCGGAAGAGTATCAGCGACAGCTATTACGGAAATGGAAACGGAGTTTATTCGCGGTACTAATTTAGGTGATGATATGGAGGGAGAATGTGGATGTACTTTATGGAGCACCCGTAGATTGTTGTGTGCTTGTATGCTACATAATTTGTGGGTTCAGAACAAAAGAATCCACCCAGAAGATGTGCATGAATTTTGGTCAAGGTTGGCTTACACGAAATCCAGTCATCGTCATTGTGACCGTAATGAAGTAATGGAGGAACTCTTCAATAAAGTCCGAACATCCCACAAATCAGTCCAAAGAGATGTTATTGAGACGCTCTTCAGTAAGTTGTTTCCCGAGAACGAGGTTGTTGAAACCCCGGAAATTGTAGATATACCTCGTGGCCGTCCAAGGAATTCCAATACTCGCAATCAATCAAGTGTGGAGCATGCCAGACGTAGGTACAAGAGTACGTCAACGTCAACAAGTAACAATAATGGAGGTACATTCTAGTTTTACGATTAATTTATTTAGTTAATTTTCTGTTATTATTTTCTTTAATTAATTTTCTGTTATTATTAGCTTTAGTTAATCTTCTGTTATTATTTTCTTTAGTTAATTTTCTGTTATTATTAGCTTTAGTTAATTTTCTGTTATTATTTTCTTTTAACTTAATGTTGTAAATAATTCAATGTAGGTGAAGGTCCTCCTCTTGAGATAAATTATAATCTTGTCAGTGAGATCGAGGCTTTTGGATATAAGGACTTTGTACCGGTGCCGAACCAACATGGGTTTCTAGATGCTTTTGAAGAGGCGATGGTCATTGTGGATTTCGAGTTGTCTCACATGCAAGAACAGGGGATGAGAAAAACTTTCTACAAATGCGACGACTACTATTGCTAGAGTTGAAAAACCAAGTTTATGCGATCATTTACTATGGTGAACGTGACCAAGCTTGTAGACGAATCAAATGGGCTACATATGCACCGTGTCAAAAGCCTAATTGGATGGAAGGCTTGGATTTATTTGGTTTTGCAACGGCTTTCAATTGGACAGTATGTTGCTTGAATATGTCATATTTCAATGGTGTACATTCATGGTTTGGGTGTTCCACGTACTTACCTCTACGGTCTACACCAGGTGCTCGAGCTCCGTATGGTCTTTTGTGGATACTTCATACAGGTGATCATTGGGTTCGTGTACGCATGAATGACGAATGTGCTATGCCTCCTATACACAATTTATGGAAGCGTAATCGTTCTCTCGACATTGAGTATTATGAATTTATTTATAAGGACAGACTTGATTTCTGGTGGGATTATGTAAATAGGGGACTTTTGCGGGATCCTAGAATTAGTTAGTTTTGTATTTGGTTTGTAATTTATCAATTTATTTATCAAGAATTTGTTTTCATTTTTTGATCTTTCGTTTTTATTGACAAATTCAAACGTCCAAGTCCAACAAAGTCTTAAAATAAACCAACAAACAAAGTTTAAAAAAAAATCCAACAAACAAAGTAAAAAAAAAACAACACACAAAGTCTCAAAACAATCCCAACAAACAAATTCTAAAAACAGTCCAACAAACAACAAAAAAAACGTCAATTCCCGCCTTCGGTACCACCAATCACGCCATCGGTACCACCATTCCTTCCATCGGTGCTACCACTGGCTCTCGCTCCATCGCTGCGACCACTGATTCTGGGAGTATCGGTGCGGCCACGTGAGCCTCTCCCTCTATCGGTGCGACCACGTGAGCTTCTCCCCCTATTAACAGCTGGGGGTCTACCGGCGTATGCTCGTATTTCTGGAAGCGAGGTCCTCATAAACTGCCTAAATTCTCCGGTCATTTCAGGGTCATCAACATCATCAAAATGTGAGAAGCGGTGAATAAGCGACTGACCAACCTGCAAAGTAAAGGAATAAACAGTTATATTAAAATTGAAAAACATTTATATGAATACACATTAATATTAAAATTACATATATATTAAACGTACCGTAGTCGGAAAGTGGGACCTCGATACGGGCAGCTCACCGACATCACGGGGAACATTCATCACATAAGGATGCGAATGTGTACTAAACCACTCCATATACCCTTGCGTGTAAGCATGTGGTGGGTGAGCGGGCAATGAACGCCTATCCAAATGTACTCTGTGAATTTTCCAATTATTCCACACGTAGTCCAACCTCGCACCGTCATATTGCACATCGTATGCAATCGACTTAACTGGACGGTAAGCCCTGTCAGTGGGAGGCATGGGGGACGGGATGGTCTGCATGTACCCAAATTGTCGAAGACATCTCTCAGGGTAGTATGGCTCAACAATATCGATAAATCTCAACAACCCCTGAAACGCGGTACTAGGGTGTTCAGTCTCGGGATTATGAGGGTACGGTCTCCAAGCTACCGACTCTATAGGCAACAAATCCAACTGCTCTCGGTATTTTACAAGTGCTCTATCCGCCTCAGCGCGTGGTACAGAACTAGTAGACCATATTGAAGCCCTCGGAGTATCAGTACTGGTTACCAAGGTCGCCATCGGCCTAAAACTGGGAAAGTACTCGAAGATCCACGACTGCAACAAGGTCAAACAACCACAGAAACCCTTACAATCAGCCCTCGAAGAAATACCCAACTGCCTATATAGATAAGCCAATGTGCCGACACCCCAAGCATACTTACTAATGCTACGAACATCTCTAAGCAACGGGAATATGTTTGCCCGAACCCTATCACTAGATTTGTCAACAAATAATGTCGAACTCAATAAGATCATCAAGTAACCCTGAACCTCAGAATCCACTCCCCGCTTGCCCCCCGCAACCAACTCTTTCAAAGCTTTTTGTAAAATCAAATTGCCCTTGTATATCTTTGCATCATTACCTTGTTCCCACTGCTCTCCTAACTGAGCCTCAGTCATAGCCAACAACTCCGACATACCAAGCACGGGATGTGCCATATCAGCCTCGGGTATACAACAAGAATCCCCATCAATACTAATCCCAAGGATCTCCGCAACATCGTGCAGCAGTATCGTCATCTCACCCCATGGCATGTGAAATGTGTTGGTGTCCGGCTGCCACCTCTCAATAAATGCACACAACAACGGCATGTTCAAATTTTTATGCATAATGTCGGGCAAATGACTAAGATCCGATTCCGCAACTATCGCACGAACCTCATCTGGCAAAATCCACTTACGGAGCTCAACTAATGATCTTTCTCTAGTGTATTTAGTCAACAAACCACGCTCAAACCCACGCTGATTCCACATAACGTAAGAAATGTGTCCACCAAAACTCGGAATCACATCCGGTACTAAAGGACCCCCCTGTGATGGCCCCGTCAATATCCAGCTCGAATCTTTCCCCCTAGCCCTTACTTTCCTACGCGGTTCAACCCCCGCACTGC
>JAIUZE010045364.1:0-15327 GCA_022085475.1 Heliosperma pusillum | reverse complement strand
GCCAGCCCCTTAGTAAAGGGATCAGCAAGATTGCTTTCGGACTTCACATAGTCCAAAGCGATCACTCCATTATCAAGGAGTTGTTTAACTGCAGCGTGCCTTATCCGAATGTGTCTCTTTTTCGCATTATAGACAGTATTCTTCGCGACACCAATAACAGCTTGTAAGTCACAGTGTAGGGAGACCGATGTCAGCCGTCCGCCCCATACTGGTACATCAGCTAAAAGGTTTCTCAGCCATTCAGCCTCTTGTCCTGCCAACTCAAGAGCTATGAACTCCGATTCCATGGTAGAGCGTGCAATACAAGTCTGTTTAGAAGACTTCCACGATATAACACCTCCACCCATTGTGAAGACATAACCACTAGTAGAACTGATCTCATCGTTACCTGAAACCCAGTTCGCATCACAAAATCCTTCTAGCACAGCAGGAAATTTACCATAATGCAAACACAGATCAACTGTTCCTCTTAGGTATTTTAGTAAACGACGAAGAGCATTCAAATGTTCATTACTGGGGTTATGTGTATAACGACTCAGTCTACTAACAGCATATGCAATATGTGGTTGAGTACAGTTCATTAAAAACATCACACTACCTAGGATTTTAGCATACTCTTCTTGGGAAACACTCTTACCCAAGTTTTTACACAGCGGTACACTAGGATCATAGGGTGTTCTAGCAGGCACATAATCAAAGCAGTTAAACTTTTTCAACACTTTTTCAACATAATGAGATTGACTTAGACAGATTACATAGGGGTTTCGGATGACCTTAACTCCTAGGATAACAGCAGCTTCTCCTAAGTCCTTCATCTCAAACTGTGATGACAAAAAATCTTTGGTTCTAATTACCACATCCAAATTATTACCAAGTATCAACATGTCATCAACATATAGGCATATAATCACACAATCAGATTCTATTCTTTTGGAATAAACACATGAATCAGAATTGTTAACTGCAAAACTATTACTCATCAAAGTGTTGTTAAATTTCTCATACCACTGTTTAGGTGCTTGTTTTATACCATAAAGTGACTTGTTCAGTTTACACACTTTACTCTCTTGACCTTTAATCACAAAACCTTCAGTTTGAGACATATAAATCTCTTCCCTTAGTTCACCATTCAGAAAAGCAGTTTTAACATCCATCTGATGTATAACAAGATTATGAATAGTAGCTAAGGCGACAAGAGTTCTAATAGTCGAAATTTTGGTCATAGGAGAGTAGGTATCAAAATAATCAATGCCCTTCTTTTGTGTAAAGCCTCTAACTACAAGTCTAGCTTTGAACCTCTCTATTGTACCGTCATGTCTCATTTTCTTTTTAATGATCCATTTACTCGTAATGGGTTTACTACCTTTAGGTAAATCAGTCAACTCCCAAGTCTGATTAGCTACAATAGAATCAAGTTCACTTTTAATAGCATCTTTCCAAAAATTAGCATCAATGGATTTCATTGCCTCACTATAAGTTTTGGGATCATCCTCTATTAAAAAAGCTGAAACAAACTCATCACTAGCACAAACAGAGTATCCAAATTCAGACAACATAGTTGTAACATAATCATCGCCAAAGTTCTTTGGGCATCTAGGCCTTTTACTTCTTCTAGGTTCAACAAAAACATCAATAGAAGTGCTAGCACTAGCATGTGAAGACATATCAGAAGATGCAACAGATAAACTAGGAGATGGTACAACAGTTTTCTGAAAAGGAAAAACATGCTCAAAAAATTCAGCGTCTCTAGCCTCAGATATAGAACGGTCACTCAAAGACATAAATCTATAAGCAGAGCTATTTTGAGCATAACCTATAAACACACAATCATAGGTTTTAGGTCCAACGGCAGGTCTTCTAAAATCAGGTAAACCCACTTTAGCCAAACACCCCCTTACCCTAAGGAAGCTCAGGTTAGGAGGATAACCCTTCCAAATCTCGTAGGGTGTCTTGTCGATTTTCTTATGAGGTACACGGTTAAGAATGTGACAAGCTGAAAGAGTTGCTTCCCCCCACATATCGTCAGATAGGCCAGAACTTAAAAGCATAGCATTCATCATCTCTTTTAAGGTTCTATTTTTGCGTTCAGCTACACCATTAGACTGGGGTAAGTAAGGTGGACTAGTCTCATGTATTAACCCGTTTGCAGCACATAAATCGGTTAGATAATTAGACTTATACTCGCCTCCTCTATCAAATCTTACCCTTTTAATTTTCCTGTCAAGTTGGTTCTCAACTTCATTCTTAAAATTTATAAAAGATTGTTCAGCTTCATCTTTAGTCTTAAGCAAATAGACACGGGTGTATCTAGAGCAGTCATCTATAAATGTAACATAATAATTCTTGCCACCTCTACTTGCAACATTTTTGAAGTCATCTAGGCCGGTGTGAATTAACTCAAGAAGACTCGTGTTCCTAGTAGTCACAGGTTTACTAGGTTTCTTTGTAAACTTAGCCTCAACACAGCTAGCACATTTAGAGAATTCTTGACTCATCAAACTCGGAATTAAACTCATAGTTCTAAGTTTTTTTAATGTAATCCACATTCACATGACCTAATCTACCATGCCAAACATCAAGAGACTCAGCGATATAAGCAGAAGTAGATGCAATATTATTAAAAACTGAATCAGTGTTCAATACAAAAAGACCCCCAGAAAGATAACCCTTGTCAGCCTCAAAAACAAGTTTCATACCAGCTTTGTTTAACAAGGCACCAGACACGAGGTTTCGACGCAATGAGGGAACAAATAAAACATTAGTGAGAGCAAGTCTTTTCCCCGAGGTGAGTTTGAGAAAGATCTTGCCTTTGCTTGTAATCTTTGCAGATGAAGAATTACCCATGTAGACGCATCCCCATCAGCTACTTCCTCGAACTCAACAAATAACCCCCTTTCAGCACAGAGATGTCTCGAAGCTCCGGTATCCAGGACCCATTCAGCAGCATTACCCACCATATTAGCTTCCACAACCACAGCTGCAATGATGTCATCAGTTACAGCAACATTGGCTTCAGCAGATTTCTTCTCACAGCATTGGTAGGCTTTGTGGCCAACTTTTCCACAAACATAGCACACAATAGGACCCTTAACTTTCTGAATCTTAGGAACCAGTTTGGTGTGCTTCCCTGGACCATTATTCTTTGCAGGACCCTGGTTCTTACTCTGACCAACCTTGGCCTTACCTTTACCCTTATATTTCTCAGCATAAGACGGACCACCAGACTCAACCAGATTAGCTTTAACAGCAGCAACAGCAGAAACAGTCACATATTGACTAGCAGGAAGGTCTTTGAGGCGATTAGCCTCCTCGGTCCTCATATGTCCTATAAGTTCCTTAAGGGACAGGTATTTCTTTTTGTGTTTGAGTTGGTTTCGGTAATCAGACCAGGAGGGAGGGAATTTCTCTAGCAGAACATTAGCTACAAATATATCATCAAGTTTCATGCCTTCATTCACAACATCAGCACATAAGTTCTCATAGACATGAACTTGTTCCATAATAGATTTCCCGTCAGCCATGTGAAAACGCAACCATTTTCCCGCAACCATTTTCCCACAACATATTTCTAAAGCCTCCCAAATAACCTTAGCCGACTTATTGACAACAAATAAATCGAACAGGGTGTTTGTCATATTATTCAAAATGTGAAACCTAGCAGTTTTGTTGTCTTTTTCAAACTTTTTAACAGTTTCGTCATTAGACTTAATAACTATTGCAACAGGAGGGGTATTCTCAACAGAAGTAATAGTTATAGGGGTAGGCGGGTCAGAAAACAACACGTAATCAATTTCCAATTGCTCAAAGAACATCAACAATTTCTGGGACCAACGCTTATAATTATTTCCGTCTAAGGCCTCAAGTTTTGACATGTCGGGTACAATTTTCGAAATAACATGTAACACCCGCAAATGTACATTATTTTTTATAGTAAAAATATTATACGGATACTTTTCAGCAAAATTTAGTTTTAGTCTAGAATTAAATTTCCCGTGTCTAGTTTAGAATTTCCGAGTTCGTTTTCGGACTTTACGCGAGATTTCGAGTAAGTTACGTCTTAAGACGTTTTTGGGCTTTTCTCATATTTTTCCACTTACTCCATATACTCTCCCTCAAACCCTAACTCCTTCATTTACCTTACTTCTTCTTCTTCTTCTTCTTCTTCATCAAGTAACCACCAAAACATAAGTTCCATACTTGCTCAATCTCAAAATCGTCACTACTCCTTCGTTACTTGCTCAAATCCGCTAATTTCCGTCTTAATCTTTCCCTCTCATCGTCCTCTATCTTAATTGGTAATAAAATTTCCGTCTTTCTCACTTTTCAATTTATCCGTCTTTCTCAAAGGTGAATTATATTCATCTTTTATTATCTAATTGTAGGTGGAGACTTTCTAGACCCCGACAAAGATTACTATCTAGTGGAGGAAGACTTAGAAATCGATTAAAGACGCATAAAGGTAACGGTGAAGGGTTACTCGATATCATTTACGTGTTTTATGTGTTTTCTATGTTAGTGATCGTATTTAGAATATGATTAGTAATCTTAGGAATTGTGTTGTTGATAAAAGTTGTTGTTAGTAGATATTTGATAATGAGAATTGATGATTGATGATGATAAATGAAGTTGGTTAATATTCATAAGTGTTGAAGTGATGATTTTCGTGCATATTGACCCCAGCCGGCCGACCGGCAGCCGGTCAGCTGACCGGCTGGGGAGTGGATGGATATTAATTGTTGTTACGTAAAAATTTACCAATGCCTTATGTCTCAGCCGACCGACTGGCAGCCGGTCAGCCGACCGGCTGAGACACACCTCACTTTGACTTCATTTTGTCGTATGACTTGGGTCCCAGCCGGGTAGCCGGCAGCAGGTCCCTTTGACCGGCTGGGACACGCTGCATTTTCAGTTGGTTTTCAAATGATATATTGGTGCCAGTCGGGTAGCCGGCAGCCGGTCCCCTTGACCGGCTGGCACACGCTGGAATTCTCTTTGCAATTCTTACTTATGTTTTCATTTATAATTATTACGATGGTTCGTTTATCGTATAAATTTACGTAATGACTTTGAATATTAATGTTTTGAATATATGATATTCCATTCGCTTGTATCGCATGTTTTGTGACGGTTTTTGATATGTCCCACTTTGAGTCGGTTTTACACATGTTACGGTTTGAGCACTAATTTTCTATATGCTTTGTACTCTCATTCCCTTGGCTACCTCCACGTTCGTAAGGCTGGAATGTCGGAACATGGAGTGTATCTTTACTGCTTGATTGCATGTGTTAGTGGGCATATGACGCCGTTGTTGGGAGGCGAACGCTTTGCGTTGATCGACCTGGCCGTCAAATGTTGTATACTTGCGAGGTGGTGTCATTGCATGTAGCGTACCTCTTGTTATGAGGCTTGTGCTCTTTTCTGTCTCTTTCGTGAAGGTTGACTGAATTTGGGGTACTCGACATCTATGATTGACCGAGTCTTGGATGCGAAATGTCATCGCTTGTCGAATCGGAAAATGGTTTATTCCGAGAGTCTGGCCAGGTTTAGACTAGGACCGGATATTTATATCGTCGTCCTACCAGGAGGAAATTAGTCTACATATACGAAATGTATTGAATCGTGTATGCGTTCAGGGCAATGTTTTATCCCGTGGATGCCTTTTAATCATACTTGCATGTACATACACGGTGCTAGTGCGTGTCATTTACCGTGAGAGATGTCGTCAACGTATTGTACGTTTGGATGGATGGTTATATGATTGATTACTTGTGATCTTTGGATGACTTGGCATGGTTTGTTTGTCGAGTCTCAATCTTATCAAACTTATATATGCCGCTAACGGTGAGATGCAAGCCCTAGTGAGTGTATGGTTGCCTAAGAGTGTCATCCCCGAGTCTATCTATAGTATGATGGTTACGGATTTGTACTTGATGTGCTCCTGTCTTTATATATTGAATTGCCTATTTATCTTCTCGTATTTCACATGTATATTTATATATGCATGCTTCTACTTTTGTATTATCGTTTAAGTATGTTTAATGTGATATGGCTGGGAGAACCCGGAGTTACTCCCCACTGACTGTGGCGTTCATGTTTTTCATGGATGAACATGTTGCTTGATTGTATGACTTTTTGGTTGTGGTATTTTGGGTTCGGGTGTGAGCTAGCGGGCGTTGGCCTGGATGATTCACCTCTAGACGTTCCTTAGCTAGTTGCTAAATAACTTTGTCATTTGTTAACATTTTGAGAGACTTCGTCTCTTATAGTATATTATACTTTGGTTTGTAATTATTGACATTCCTCGTACTTTTCTATTATGCATGTAAAAAAGTTTTAAAAACACCGTATTTTCTGCTATATAAATCACATGGTTGTTATGTTTTATTTCAGCATTTGCGAGGGTTGTCACATAACAGACATGGTTACAACAACAAAATAGTTTTCAAATTGTAGGAAAGAATGCAGTAACACAGACGAAAATTGTATAGAAAGAGATCAGAAAAGACAGAACCGTAAGTAGTAGTGCCGTGGTAAAAGCCACTGCCTTGAAAACTATTTCTCCGGTACGACCGTGGTGGCGATCAGCTAGTACAGGTAGTTCCCCAAGGATAACACTACAGCCTCCACGCAGCTCCGCCCACTCGGAACTGTGAGACTTGGAACGATAATAAAAGCAGTACCCAGAAACTTAGAACAGAAGAGAGGAAGTGAGAATATGATAGGAGATAGTTATTGTGTTGTGTGTTTGGGAGAGCAGTAGGGTGTTCTATTTATAGGAATAATAGGGCACCCGCAGCAGCAAAACCGACTCCACAATAACAGCAGTCAGTGGACCTGGTAGCCCAAAACGATAGGCATAGCCCGCCGCAGGCGATTGCCAAATCCCGGATCCCGGAACCGGAATCGGAACCGGAACCGAGCCAGGCCTGGGCACGCGTGCGTGTGCGAGCTGAATTAAGCACCTCGCAGAGTCTCTACAAAAGACCCCCTTAACCCACTAGTGATAAGTAAGGGAAGGGGTGTATATATAAACACATACACCTTTCCTCTTCTATGTGGGATAGTAGAAAATAAGCTCAAAGGCTTAAAAGCCCCTATTTCCAACATTTTCCTGGATGGACTAGTGTTAAACTGACAACATCACTGCAAACTAGGATCGTCATCTATCAGGGGTTTAGAGGAGATCTTGGCCATCTTACCGTAGAGGCCAAGAATTAAGTTTCATTTCAAAATTAAGTAAGGCTCTATGTTCCGTTGGCTACATAGCTAACAAGTTCTTAAATGTTTTGTTTCATATGAAATTGTGACTAGTATTTTAGATTGTAAAAATTACATTGCCCAGAATTTAAACTACACATTTGAATGCAAGACATGAGTGAATGGCCTATGACTGAATGCTTTGGTGCCATTCCAGGTAAAAGCGCCAATACCTGCAGGCTGCAGCCAGGTGGTTTTCATAATTTTTTGATGATTTTGGATATGCATTCATGGAGGTGCTACTCAACTTAATGACTTGACGAACGATCTGAAAATTGCAGGAGCACATAGCTTTGTTAGATTCACTTGCTCTCAGTTAATGGCAGTTAATCATACAAGGTCGTTGACAAGTGGAGTGGTTGTTTGGCTTTGTGAAACTGATATAATGGGTTATTTGCAAATCGGAATGCAACATCATATGATCAGGTTACAAATTATAAGGTTTCGAATGTAGGTGTTTTGATCTGGTAATTAGTGCAGGCTGGTGTATCACTTCTGGAAAATATACCCAAAGAGGAATTTTTAGCCATTATGTTGACTGCACTCGCAAAAATCACTTTGTAAGGCTGTCAGGCATATTGATTTCTGATCATGTAAGTGACCGGTTGCGGTAGGCTCCTCTCAAATATCATCATTTCTCCTTTTTCATTCTTTTGGATTGGAAAGATCATTGTTAGAGTGTTGTTTTGACACGTATTTTCCTAGGTCACTGATAACTAGGAATTAACACACTAAATTAATTATTTGTGTTGGGTAACATGCGTAATACTGAGTGGAAGCGTGGACTTATTACCCTCTAACGGGAGTGTATTTATAAAATTGGTTAGACGATAATAAATACGCCAACAAATGATTGAATAGTGACACACCGATTTTTACGTGGAAAAACCCTCTGAATAAGGGTAAAAACCACGGGACCCTTAGGCCGCTTAACATCTCCACTATAAGCAAAATAATGGGAATACAATGCCTTTCCTAGTACCCACTAGGAGCTTACAAATATTATTATGGCTACCCGGATAAACACTCGGACCCTCAGAAATAATATTCTAAATGTGTGGGACTCAGTCGGAGATTTTACGACTTTCCGACTGGATACCGTACTGACAAGATTATTTGAGCAGTACCACACTAACTCTCAAACTCTCTGTATTTTTCTCAGTAAGCAGCTTATTTCTTACTTACTGGCTTTCTGGGATTGATGTGGATGATTTTGCAATGCTTCACGCCTTGGTATTTATAGTACTCCTTGACACTGTATGTTTTACAACTGAGCCATGCAAAGTTGACAAACTTGTACACTAACACCGTCCTACTACACACCGTCCTACGCATAGTAGTAAGCTAGCATGCATTCTCCAACAAACCCATTTTTCTTCATTGCATTTAATGCATGTATGCCCCACTTGGAGGGACCCCATTATTCCAACAATTCTCCCCCTCCCGACGAGGTGGGGACTCTGCCATACCCGCTTTCTTTCGACAAACGTCGAGCTTTTCCATGGGTAGCGTCTTCGTCATCATATCCGCCTCATTGTCGTCGGTATGGATTTTCTCGAGCTCTACGAGATTGGAATCTAACACGTCTCGGATCCAGTGATATGTCATATCGATATGCTTGGACCTGGAATGGAAGGTGGGATTCTTTGCGAGATGAATCGCACCCTGACTATCACAATATAGTCGATACTTCCCCTGTTCTTAACCTAACTCTTGTAAGAACGTCTTCATCCATAAGAGTTCCTTACAAGCTTCAGTTACCGCAATTTACACTGCTTTTGTTGTAGACAGAGCTACACATTTCTGTAACCTGGATTGCCATGATACTGCTCCCCATGCATAAGTCATCAGGTATCCCGAGATTGATTTTCGGAAGTCTGGATCTCCGGCTAGATCAGCATCTGTATATTCATCTAACACATGGCCGCCTTGACCAAAACATAAACACATCTTGGAGGTACCGCGCAAATACCTGAGGATCCATTTGGCAGCTTCCAGTGCGCTTCTCCTGGTTTTGAGAGGAACCGGCTAACGACACCAATTGCTTAAGCGATGTCTGGTCTTGTGCACACCATTGCGTTCTGGGAAATATCGGTATATTTCGTCATTAAATTACGGATTATAACGAAACTATAGTATATGAATTACGAGTCAGAAATGAATTGCATAATATAAAATCATATGAATCTAGAATTAACCTTTGGTCCTAGCAAATATGGCCTATGAACAATATCGAAGTCGATATTCTCCTAATTGTTGCACCCAAGATGCTCCAAGATATGCCTTGCTTGTGCTAGAATTTTTGAGAAAAGTTACTGCTAATTTTTCTTTTGTGTGATGATGAATGATAGAGAGAATTCACGAAGAAAAAAAAACTTGTTCTCCTTTGCTATATTTCGGCCGTGTAACCCCTAGGGTTAGAAGGAGATTTTTTTTTCTCTTATTTAACTCTAAATAGCCGAAAAATATGAGAAGAAAAAGACTATTTTTTTCTTCCCTTTTTCGGTTATATTAGCATGTGATATAATATATACGTCAACTATAAATATCCGTATATTTATAATTTGCTAATTAAATATAACATTTTATGTTTAATTACGAATTAAAAATTTAATTCGTTTAAGCTTATATTATATACATTGATTAAATATAACGGTTTATATTTAATTACGAATTACATTTAATTCGTCTCAGCTAATATTATTTAATCGTTATTAAATAATCGTATCATCATTCATATACATCGACTAACCTTTCAGTCATTTAATAAGGCATCAATGTGATTATATTATTCATATAATTACATCTCTCAGGCACATCCTTTAGGTGTGACTTTTAGGGACCAGTTGATCACCGCCATTAAAATGACAATAACGTCAAACTCCTAGCAAGCCAACCGTTATCGATAAACGTTAATCAACTGATAAGAATACAAAGTATACCCTGTGAACTTGTAAGAGATTTATTCATGTTATCACACTAACTGTGGAGGACACTAGCTCCAACAATCTCCCACTTGTCCTTACAAGTGTATGTGCGATAACCCGATTCTCATATCCATAATTTCTCCCACTCAATGTAAAACAATTTGCAAAGTCCGTATTTACAAAGGTCGCATTTTACAAGCGATCAGTATCAAGAGTGGTTTTCCCGACTAGAGAGTAACTTAACTAATAAACGAATCATTATTCAAGCATGGCCATGTATTTCAGTTACAACTCCTCGAGTGGCCCTGAGAAATAACAAAACCTGATAAAGGTTGGATATTTTCCTCAACTCGAATCCTGCAGATACAAGCACAGTATAAAATGACCCAGTAAAAATCTACTTAGCCTCCTGTTACGGTCGACCATGAGAAAGAAACCAAAGTCACCCAAAAACTGCCTTAATCTCAAGAGACAGTCGATAGTCAAAAGAATCGACTCTTAGGAACACTATGGACGTCCTATCCACGACCTGGCACCGAATGTTCGAAACATTTAGGACTCCATAACGTTGTCACGATGTCCTACGAGGTATCTTTATAACTCTTATCTGTGATCGATCAGTCAACCGTTTGACTTATGGCTCGTTGAACCCACCATCAATCAACTTCACAGTATAATTGCCAGAGTTATCAGCTCATGTAGGCGATTACGGACGAAAACAATTATAATGTAATTCAGTTCACTTTGTGGTGTTCAATGTTGTCGTACAATCCACATGAAAAACAAAATATGAAATAATACGATGATGTTATAAATAGTGCATGAAAAAGATACATTTATCTAATCCATATAAAACAGCTACTACAACTCAGGAACACGTTTAATTCCCATAGAAATAACGTGCCCTTCATGCTTATCATATTTTAACTGTGACACCCTCAAATTTGCGGAAAAAATAAAACAAGTAATTTAAATAAATAAAAGATGAGAATACGTTTCTAATAGGTTCACTTTAGTGAAAATCGGTAAATTTCAAAATCCGGAACCTACTATTAAATATATTCATCATAACAAAGGTGTCATAAATAAAAAGGTTCATAACAAAAGGAAAATAATATTATACCTAAGAATTATCCAAAACGGGAGACATATCTCCCGTATAAATACGGAAATAAAAGAGTGTATAATAATATACAATCCTAAGAACCGAATATAGGTCCAAGGTAATACTGCACTCGCTAGCTCGTCAATGTACCCAAGTATGCATCACAAACCTGCCAACCGCATTAAATATAAACACGGAAGCCACAGTCAGTGGGGAGTAACTCCGAGTTCTCCCAGCCACGAAATGTCGAGTTTAATGAAACATGAATAACATAAAAGCAATGTATATGGAAAATACAAAACTTAAACATATATGATAGGCTTTTCATGTTATGAAACAATTAACTAACATATAACCTATCATGTGAAAGCTATCATGTGAATCCGTTATCAATCTATAACAAGAGGTAGGGAAGCTGGTATTTTAGCTCAGAGGTTACCTTTAAAACATGGCCATGATACCCTCGACCCTAATCCACACGTAATCATGTGAATCAGTTAACAACCGGTAATCCAAACTCTATCAACCTTAGCCGGCTTGCATCTCACCTTCTAAGATTCATAGAATCATCAAACATGAAAGACCAATACTTCTACAAACAGGCATAAGTTCTTAGCACGGCCCATAGTAGACTGTAACTCGAGTCTATACCACGAGGTAGGATATACTTATATATTTAGGCTCAGCGGTCACGCTAATAACATGGCCAAAATACAAAGCACACATCTAGGCTCAGCGGTTACCTTTAAAACATGGCCCAGATCCAAAGCACATATCTCCGCTCAGAGGTTACCCTAATAACATGGCCAAGATACAACTCTACCCTAATCCTAGACTGCGCAGACCAGAGAAGTGCGGAAAAACATCGCACCCAAGACTCATCACATGAGTACCCCTAGGGAGATCCACCAAAGGGTTGGCTAGTACTTAAGCTGGCTCCATTCCCCAAAGTGGAAGCAATGGCAGCCATGCCCCGACTTGGATATAAACCCACCAAGCCGAGACACAAAAGCTATCAACGGTGAACATATACGCGTTAAAGATAGTAAGGCCTAACAATGTCATGGTCCAAGATACTCATTTAGAATTAGAATGGTCAAGACGCCATATACTCATAATTCTCTATGGGTACTTAGTCAACACGACACCAACCATATAATCAAACAGTCACGGGAAAAGCTTCCTATCATGTGACTAATTGCACATAAATCATATTCAAATATCATATCGCCTCATATCTACTAAGGCTAATTCATTAATTAAATACAACCTTACTTGAAGACAAATCCCCGACCCGAGTCCCGCGACGGGTCATCAGTCAAATCGGGGCTGACTAGATCTAGTTTGACCAAACCCGTTGGATCAAACCGGCTAGAAACAGAGTCTTTATCACATAGACATAAAATCAACATATTCATTACATGTTATTTCATTCTATTTCTAACATGTGAATTATTAATTCTTACCAAAAACCCGCTTGACTTAAAGGACATCAAATTAAACTACAACCTCGTATTATAATTTCTAACATGTGAGAAATAATAATATTATGAAAACTTTTTAATTAAATAATTTACTTATTAAAATTTCCCACTTGCTAAATATTACAAAACGCGATAAAATAACAATACTCAACAACCGTCACAAGTCCAAGGGACCCACGGTTCATTTTGGACCGGTTTTGGTCATCATTTCTAAAAACCGTTTCTTAATATTTCCCGCATGCATAACATATTTAAAACCCGTCAAAACAACAACAAAACAATCAAGTATCGACACAACCCACAAGGACCAAACACGGACCAACCAGACCGGGCTGGACCGGGTCTGAACCGGCCTGGTTTGGACCGGTTTCCAGCCCTCTAAACAGCCCCCTACACGGTCCAACACCAACATCAATTCTAAATTAATTCTAACATGTTTTTAATTAACAAACAACCATTTTAACAATCATCCATACAAAAATCATGATTATGAACAAACCATTCAAATATGTTAAGAACACCAAACATGCTATAAATTCATAAAACATAATGATAACAACTACTTAGCATGTTACTAACTAAAACCGTAAGTAACAATAATATGAACAAAAACTAAAGGTATGTGACATTAATTCGTCGAGTAACTCGGAATCGTTACCTTAGCTAGCAAAATCAATTAGCACCCAAAATAAGAACTAAAGAAAAATAAGAAACCCGTCTTCTAATCTTCTCCTAAAATATACGAGTCACCAAACTCGTCTTCAAAATCTTCCCCTATAAAAAATGACAAGAAAAACATTATTAGAATTAAAAACTTGATTTTCCATAATTAAAGTGTTGAAAACGATTTTTCCGGAATTGAAAATAAACCGTACTTGAAGATGGAGAGCGAAGAGGAGATTCTAGAAATATAAGTTAGGACGGATTTGAATAAGAAATGAAGGTTTTATGACGATTTTGCTCAAGAACGACGAAGAACGATTAAGAAAAGTATGAATTAGATCTTAAGTTGATTTATTGTAAAATGAAAGAGTAGTTAGTGGGTAATGGGTGAGTGAGGGCCGTGTAAATATAGAGAGAATATGGAGTCGGGTTTTGAAATTGTTGTTACGGGATTGACTCGGGTTTTATAATTATATTACGGTAATTGATTAAATATAATTAGATATTAAGTTAATTAAACCAAATATCTAGATATTATGTTATTGTAATGAAAAGAAAGAAAATATCAAGGCCTATTAGAGAGGAGAGGAGCCGTGAGGTAGGGTGATAGTCGGGTCTGTTTGGTAAACGATTTGCGTAATTTTCGTTAACGGATCGATAAAGTTATAAATATCTAAGATATTAATATTAGTTTAATCCAAAGAATGAAAATATCCCAAGTGAGTGGAAAAAGATGACATGGGGCGTGTGACTCATGCCAAAGTCGGGTTTCGGGTTTTGTTTCGGGATTTAAGATGACTCGGGAATAGTTAAATGATGTTCGGGGTTAAACCGTAAAAGTTATTCTTTAATTCCGAATAAATTCAAAATAATTATATTAAATTATCATAAATTCAAATAAATCATAATAAAAATAAATAAAAAATATTATTTTTAAAAATATAATTTTGGTCTTTCAATTTACGAGGTGAGTCGGAAAAAGTCAACGAAAGTCAAAGTCGACTTAAAAGTCAAGAAAAGTCAAAGATGACTTAAAAGTCAAGAAAAGTAAATGACGACTTAAAAAGTCAAGAAAAGTCAAAGGCGACTTAAAAAGTCAAGAAAAGTCAAAGGCGACTTAAAAAGTCAAGAAAAGTCAAAGGCGACTTAAAAGTCAAGAAAAGTCAAAGATGACTTAAAAACGGGATTCTCATGGAATCTCCCAGAAATTCCAAATACGAACTCGGAATTTCCAAATACGACTCGAAACAATAAATTCTATTTTAAAACTTAAGTGTGCTGAAAAGTATCCGTAAAATATTTTCACTAGAAAAATAGGGTACTTTTCGGGTTGTTACAATCACCCCTCCTTGTAAAAAGTTTCGTCCTCGAAACTTAGAAGAAGGAATGTGACATATATGCAAGTCTATTTCAAAACTTTTAAAAATATACTTGTAATAAAAATACAGGGTCTTATCAATGGAACGGAAGGTTCTCGTCTGCAGTTAAGAACATCGACGTCCCAAGTCCAAGACTTAAAAGATACATTTTCGCATCAATAAATGAGAAAACTAGTTATCGAACGTCTCCAATAACAAGTCTCAACACTCCTTGATGGTAAAATACTTGAAATCATAAAATATTTCCAAAAGCTTTTAGTTCAAAACTTTTATAGTAAAGGTAATAACTCTACTATCTATGTCTAAAATTTCTAACTAAAGCTTCTAATAATCTATTTATAAAAGATGATATTCGATAGAAAGAACGGAATATTCGCCAGAATAAATCGAATAGAAAGAGGGAAGAAAGAAGGAATGAACCACAATACTATCTTCCATCTATGAAAATTCAAATGTCGATCGTAACTTGCCAACATTAACTGCACCAGAATCTAGTCCTCAAGAGAGTGCAA
>JAIUZE010045362.1:0-23729 GCA_022085475.1 Heliosperma pusillum | reverse complement strand
TATGTCTCCCGTTTCAGATACTTTTTATTGTATAATATTATTTCCGTTTTGTAATGACCCTTTTTATTTATGACACCTTCTTTATGTATTTAAATTATTTTTTTCTTTCCGCAAATTTGAGGGTGTCACATGGAAATTGTATAATTGATTTGCTTACATATATGGCCTTCATTTTTTTTCCATGTGCTGCAGTGTAAGACTATGTTTATCCACAGACTCAATTTGAGTCTTAAGAACAGTAAAAATATTACTACTTTATTTATAAGACCCGTCTCAGATTCAGTTATTTTTTTACTTTATCCTTTAAGACCCAAAAACCTATCTTATCTACATGTGGGATCCACATTTTCTACTCACAATTACTATTCACCGGCGTAAGTTGAGTCTTGGAAACCCAAGACCCAACTTAAGACAAGTCTCAAGCTCATACCACTTTATCCCAATATTTTGCTAAGACTTGACAAATCTCAAGCTCATACCCATCTTCATACCCATCTTCATACCCGTATAAACTTAGCCTAAGGAGGAATATAGGAAATGATGTTTTGACTTTCCTCCCTTCCACAAAAAAAAAATTAGGAAGCCAACCCCGGCCATGGCCTTTTGGGCCTGGATTGAGCTTCACCTCTGCGCGCGTCAAATGTAGCGGTTGCAAATTCTCTCTTTATCCAAAAATAACACAAATTCTTATTATTTACAACCATTGTAAATCAGAATAATTTATAACGAGAGTGTAAAATCATCCAAACCAACGCTTTTTCTGAGGGTGATGGGGTGATACACCCCTTCTTTGTAAATTACAACGTTTATAAGTAATAACATTAATTGAAAAAATAATGTTCACGCTTTGTTTTATTTTATTTTTTATATATATGTTTATGGTTAATGTGATTTCACCCCATGTAACTCTTCATTTTTATCTATAAATCGTCAAATTTTATGTCCAAGATGGATGGATGAACCTTATAAGGAGAAGGAAATGTATGATTCACATCAAAATTCTAACCCTTTCAAAACTAAAACTATTCATAACCAAGTCTCCATAAGTCAAATTGATAGTCTTTTTTTATGCAATTATAATCCAAGTCCGTTGACTTTATGGAAATAATTGTCCACGACCAAAATGAATTCTAAAATTAGGGAAGGCCAAAAACTATGAATTTTGAATGAGGTTGAATTTAAGAACAAAATTAACAGCCACAGTTTGGTTCATATTTTCAAATAGATGTGTTTGAATTTGGGTCTTCACTAAGTATGTAATGGGTCAGAAGTAGGTTTAAAACATGATTTTGATTGAACTTTTCAGCTCTTCATGGTCAAGCTAGATCAGACTTTCCGAAAAAACTCAATATTCCCACATATGAATATTCTTACATTGATTAAAGAAAAGAGAGTTACTCCTTAACCTACTTTGACTTATGAAACATACTCTTTCTCCTCCATTTGGATAAACACGGTTTGCTATCCTGGGCATGAATTTCATCAATAAAACTTGTGAATTCGGTGGCCAACACCAGAGGCCCGATTCCGCCGCTCGTGATTGCCCAGTGCCTTAAACGCCTCCCCTAGAAAGATGTGTAGTAGACGATAAATCTTACGCTTGAATCTCCCAACTCCGATATTGTATACCCTTGTAGCATTTTTATCTGACACCAAAAAGAAAGGAAAAAACTTCACATGTAGGAGTACTTCATATGAAGATGAAAGAAAATACTACAAGTCATCAGGATTTTATGACTTATAATGAGGAATATAGTAGGTTATTGTTTTTCACACATGCATGGCCGTGTATTTTATGATGTTCTCCACACTTGGAAGCGTAGCTTAATTACATGGTTTGTTGCACTTGAATCGTGTATTTTATTACATGGCTCTCCATCACTAGGACAGTATATCTGTTTGATCGATTTATATGAGTTCTCATTTGTTCAAAACAATTAAAAGACGACTCTCAATTTGCATTGTTTATTATTAAGAATTAATGTGAATTATGGTGACATAATTCATAGTAATTTAGTATGGAAGATATTATATTTGTTTGGAATTGCTTGTTTTTTTCATATTATTCAACTCAAGGGTATTTATACAATGACAAGTTCATAACATAAGACATCTTAAGAGCCTCTTATTTAAGACTATTCATTAGTCATTACCATACTAAATTACTATGAATTATGTCACCATAATTCACATTAATTCTTAATACCCTCCCGCAATCGTAAAGGCAGTAATACGAACTTTACGATTGGAGAAATACAAGAAAACTAAATAAAAAAACGTCTTCATTTGATCGTCTTAGTCTTCCTTCTTAAAAAAAACTCTTCATCTCCACAAGGTGATAAGGGTGAATATAAGACTTGCCAGTCATTTTTGGTGCGTATTGGACTCGCCAGACAATTTCATTTTTGCGTAACTCGTCAGTCAGTTTGGGTGCGTATAGGACTCGCCAGACAAATTCTTTTGCGTAACTCGCCAGTTTTTTTCAGTTTGCGTAACTCGCCAGTTTTTCAATGCGTAACTCGCTAGTTTTTCAGTTTGCGTAACTCGCCAGTTTTTTTTTACTACCACCTTGGTCAAAGTTTCAAATTTTTTTTTTTTAAACAAATAGAACACTTGTTTTTTTTTTTCCAACAAATTTGACGAGAGGCTAATAAACATGAACATACCCCTCATCAAAAATCAATCTTTGAAAGATGAAAAATTAGGCAGATTCCAAGCCTAAAATCCATTAGTGCCCACTTAATTATTTATGCACCTTGCTACGCAACTTCCAGAAACAAAACATCCGCAAACAATTTTGTAAGGAATGATAATACTGTTCACTTTTTTTTTTTGAGTGATTGAATATCCTACCGGTGGGTGTAAATTTCCGGCCACCCACCGGTAAGATGCGGAAGCGGTTTTTAGAGACCTCAAGAACGAGGCTCTGATACTATGATAAGTTTATAAAGAAGATATTATATTTGTTTGGAATTGCTTGTTTTTTTCATATTATTCAACTCAAGGGTATTTATACAATGACAAGTTCATAACATAAGACATCTTAAGAGCCTCTTATTTAAGACTATTCATTAGTCATTACCATACTAAATTACTATGAATTATGTCACCATAATTCACATTAATTCTTAATATTTATTGCCATTATTATTGTTGTTTTAGGTATACATCCTTGTTGTTTAGATGATACCAAATAAATACGGAGTATCACAAAGTCTTACGTATGACAGTCACAAATAAGAATCAGTTAAACAAGGTCAAGCGGCAGATCTTAGACCACGCATGTTTGGGCCTGGCCTCCCGAAATTTTTTATAAATACTTTGGCTTTGTTATGCATAATACATATTTTAGTCCAGTGGTTTGCACCGCGGCTCCTCCTGAAGGAGATCAGGGATTGTTCCCCCAAGACCTCCATTAACCAGCTTCAATTCTCGGCCCTCCTTGACATTTTACTCGAGGTCCGTCACTCGTTGTGAGTGTTTACGTCACACTTGTGACTTCTTCATGGGGTATTTAGGATCGAAGGGTAAATCATGCAAAAAAAATAAACGTCATGAATAGTTTTATGAACATCATTTGGCCATTTGAATGCAAAAGTATACAGAATACATAAATAGACCATTAAATAAAATCACATCGACAGAATTAGAATATTAGAAACATCCCCTTTTTGATTGGTTTCTTTATGCCGACAAAAAATTGACCTTACTTTCACCACCCTACGATTCTGGCTTTTACCTTTCATTATTCACAAATTCTCATTTGTGACGGACACTATCCGTCACAAGCTTAAGACGGATACCATATTCTCTCACAAAATACCCATTAAGGGTGAGTGGAGAAGCACATGGGGGGTGCCCACCTTGTCCCCTCTACCCATTTCCTCTCACAAAATACCCGTCGCAAGATACGATCCGTCGCAAGAAAGACCTACTGTTCATTATTATTACCTTTACTTATTTTAGTACATGACATATGAAGAAACATTAGTAATTACGCAAATTCTTATTTCAGACGGATCATTTTTGTCTGAAAAATAAGACGGGATGATCCGTCTGAAAAATAAGACGGGATTATATTGTCATTTTTTGATAAAATGTAACCACAGCTTATATCAACTTGTTTTCAATAGTGATTATATCTAACTGTGAAGTGGTTACAAAATCTCGTCTTATTACTTCAGATCAAAATGGTTTGTCTGAAGCAAGACCAACTGAATTAATTAAGCTCAATTTATTAACAGTGTATTGCATCTTGTTTTTCTCCCTACCTAATGCAACAAGTAACCACCATAACCACATTCGATCGCCCTAATCCTACCTTGCTTGTTGCATTTTCCAGATTTGTAGTATGCATATTCATGATGGGGTTATGGAATTCCCATACATTGGGCTCGTATCCAAGAGAGCTATACGCAATTACTAGCTGATGTTCTAGAAAGCTATCGGTTATTGATTGACGTCCTCTTCTCAGTCATACATGAGTGCGATATTGTCTGTTTTAGGTTAAAGCTCACACAAATTTGTTTTTGGGCTCGATCCTTTTCAAAAAAATCTCCCTCATACTAATGGAGTAGGTTGGCCCGTCTCAGCGCATTAGGTCACTGTTGTATTTGTGTCTTGAATCTGTTAGTTGCCGCTTCGAACGACTATGATGAGGTCTCGCTGACCGATCAACAAGTCAGGATCCAGGGATGAAACACCTTGATGGGGCTCGGGGGCACCCTCGAAACCTAAACGTTATATGTTAATCTGTTTGAGCTATAGTTTTGTTTTGGGCTTATTTTAGGTCTTCTCTATTAGGTCTTGGAGAGTACTATATATAAACTCTCTATGTCATACTCTTACAGATATCATAACTTTCTGATTCTGAATCTGAAATTCTGTAAACTCCTCAATATCATCATTAAAACTCTCATAGCTTCTGCCATGTGGACGTAGCTAATACAGTGTTGGTGACCATTAAATCTATGTGTTGTGTTCTTTATTGTTCTTTATTTACCTGAACCGTGCCTAGCTATGGCATGGTGGGGATAATCAGACACGTGTATGATTGGCCTAACATAGTTTTTTTTTGCCATGAACAATAAGTTAACCGTTTTATAAAAATTAACGTGTTTAAGAAACACTATGACCCATGAATAACTAACACTCGGGTATTTGATTCACTCAATATAACAATCTCTTATATGAGATTTGAGTTTGGAATGAATATTGCAAAATGAAATATATTTATATACATTTATTTGATTAAATTTTTATTTACATAATTTTATAACATTAGAAATTAGAATATTTATAATAGTGTATTTTTAAGGACTTTTCGCCTTAGCTTGATTGATTTTCAAGCTCATACCATACCGAATTCAAACAGAATTCAAACAAACGTAAGACATGAAGTAATCAAGTTTCAACCCTATATCCTTTATGTTCCTCAGAGATGATTTCTAATTCTAAACTTATACTCATGCATGAAACAAATACCTCAAATAATACCTTATAAACTATATAGAAGTTATAAACTTATAATTTCCAATCACCACCTTTTTTCACGTTCCACTACTACAAAGTACAAACTAAGTCCAAAACAAGTCAAACATACGCAGCTTTGGAGGAAATTAGGGAAGTGAAATGGAGATGTACGTGCCACGTGGAGAGGTGACAATGAAGAATGCACTGTGAATGGCTATGAACGAAGGAAGCCGCTCTTACGGCAAAAAAAAAGAGCAGTGTACTTGGACAATACTTGGTCTTTTCACATATGGTTATATTTGTTTTAAGCGTAAAATTGGTCAAATAACATTTCATGTAGATAGACGAGATAAAAATAACATTTCTTATGCATTCTGCTTTTTATTTCACCGTTTTATATAATCCGTTTTATTACTTACAAGATATATTTGTCTTAAATAAGAATCTGTATTCAGACAATTATGAGTCCCTATCTCCATTGCTGTGGATATTGGATAAACTATAGAGAGATTTATGGAATTTTCACCATTTTGTTGTAACTTTAGGCGTAAAAGTCAATAATTTAACTATTCCATTTTTAGTTATACGTCAGACTTCCACATTATCGTTTGTTCTGTAAAATCAGTCACTTTTATTCTGTGCGTCATTTGAAAACCTTAAAGGGTCAAACCAAGTAGGCAAGCTATTCTTTGTCGTCTAGGACAACGCTAACAATTGACTAATCACAAATTCTTATTTTAGACGGACTAATTCCGTCTGAAAAATAAGACGGGATTATGTTGCCACTTTTTGATAAAATGTAATCACAACTTATATTAACTTGTTTTCTATAGTGGTTACATCTAACTGTAAAGTGGTTACAAAATCCGGGTTTATTGCTTCAGACCAAAATGGTCCGTCTGAAGCAAGACCAACTGTTGACTAATTAAGTGAAATAGATATGTTAATTTGGCTTACTTTATATTAATTTATACAAGGGTGATCAATGTTGTTGTAAGAGATTATAGCTAGTATAAGAGTATAACTCTATATAAACTAGTATAGATCATATGCTAATATACGGTTTTATTTTTAAATTATGACGTATAGAGAAATTAGAATTTAGTAATTAAACTTTAAAGTTAATGTTAGGAACTTTGTAAAGGGATGGAACAAATCCTTAAAAATGGGGGGGTAGAAGTAGAAGGTTGGTCGGAATTCTGATATGAACATTAACTTGATAGGGAGACCCTAGGGCCGAGTAGTGGACTTGGCCCTCCTCCGGGCTTTCCGATCCTAGTTTTGACAATAAAGGGAAGAGCATATATATTAATGAAGTCACTGGAGTTGAATTGAGGGCTAGGATTAATTTTGGCTATGTTGATCCGCATAAATAGGACAAATTAAATAAGCTCTTCAACTAGCGCTTTTTGAGAACAGGTGATCGAGTATGTATACGGTTAAAAGTGTTTATTGAGTAGCACTTGAAGAGTTACATGAGAGAATTAGTACAAACAAGGACAATACAAGTCCCGAATTAACAACGTGGGTAAGGAATTATGTAGGAAAAGACTTTGGAAACTCCCGTGACCTACTAAATGGAAAATATTTATTTGGAGGATTATCACGAATACTATCTCGGTGGGTTCGGATTTTTAAAGAGAGAGATTGAGATTGACCCCTCGTGTCATATTTGCAATGAAGATGGAACATAATCACTTGAACAACATCATTGAGGTAAAATGCAAAATCAAAGTAAAATAGCTCCTTTATTAGATGTCGGTGATCATATATATTCACTTTTTATTGGCTCATTTAAAGTAGATCACTCTCATCTATTTTTTCTAATATTAAACTTTTATAAGTGACATATCTTTGGTTTTGGGTTTATCACCCCCTCACTCCTCAAATGCCCTATGTGGAACTATGAGAGTTTGGAGGTCCCTAGGATTCGAACTTGGAACCACGTGGTCATTAGGTTCTAAAACAATAATGTGAGGAGAATTTATTAACTAAAACATTAAATTGATGGTAGATACTCAATCAATGATTCTCATACCTTAGCAAATTTCATCTAGAGTCCCTTTAACTGATGATTAATCTTATCATAACTTATATAGTAGTTGTGGTTATTAATATTACGGTTAGATAATGATGGCGATGAAATTAAGAAGGTGAAGATAGACTATCTCTAAAAATGGATAACAATTATATATTTTTTCCTATGGATATTCCTTATGTAAAGTAGATCGACTATACACTCTGAGTCTTTGTATGATCGAAATTCCAAATTAAAAGATAATGGTAGGTTGGCATACAAGACGCAGGGCCGGCCCTTAGGGGTGTTTATGGGGGCAAATGACAAGGGCCCATTGTTGGGAGGGGCCCAAAGATATGAAAGATTAATATCAAGTTAGAACTTCAAAGAAAAAAGCCCGTGAGATAGACTGTACAAAAGTTATAGGAAATGTCGTGATAATCACGCGACAAATATACAATGGTAATAAATTGATTAGTGTGGCCCCACTATATTAATTGTTTCCACCGTTTATTTGTACACCAAATTTTGGTATTATTCTTCAAAATAAGATTTTATTTGTTCCGTAAGTTTTGCTTAAGACGGATATTATTCGTGTTAAACTTAAGACGTGTCAAATATTACCGCATAGTGGTAATAAAAACAAAATTTATGATATTTCCTAGGCAGCAAATAGGATAATTTGATATATATTTGACCTATTTTAAGCTTAAGATGAATAGTGTCCGTCTTAAATGAGAATTTGTGTTATTTGTCAGTGGGTTTTGGGTTCCATAAACACGAGTAAAAAACATTCGCCATTGTTGTTATTAATTCTTAAAATTCGGGTTTGTTATTTAGTAACCTAGAGCCTAGAGGTGATATGTCAAAGGATTTAAGTACCCGTATTTGTACAGCTTGTTAATTGTTAACCTTCATATGATTATTCATCGTTTGCTGCGGTTGTATCCTTTTTAATTTTGTACACAAATTAATTGAAATATTATTTTAAAGGGGTCTTATTTTACGATTTTGCCAAGGGCCTCAAAACATTCAGAACCGGCCCTGACAAGACGACTATAATCTACTTCGATTCTTTCTCATACAATTTTCTAGTTTGGTCCATTCTTCCTTTTATTAGCGTGAATCCATTTAATGAAGTATATTTATGTATATGTCAACTAATTTACAAATTTATACATTTCATGATCTGAATACAATACAAGTATTCATGATCTGAATACAATACAAGTATATCGATACTCTACCCTGAAAAGATTAACAATATGTATATGTCAACTAATGTAATTGGTAACTCGATGGTGGTATTCATGATCTGAATTCAACCCTTTCACCGTCATAGTTACTCTGATCACGTGGCTCTTTTTAGTTCATTTACCAAAAAAAAAACACAAAATAAACAAATCTATCTATCGATACTCTATATATAATCCGGAAACCAAGGAACAATAATGGAATGACATCAATTTATAAAATTATTATATAGTTTGGTGTATAAAGATGTTAATTATTTTAGCATAAAATAAGTATTATATAAGTAGGTTGAGTTTTGGAATATATAAAAATAATAGTCATTTGAATTTAGGAAAGTGGGTAACTTAAGAAAAATAATTAGATTATAATAGTTGACCGCAAATTATGTTTGAACAAATAAGTAACTAATCGATTTAAGGAAGTTATTTATTTATTTATTTAAGTAGATTAGTTTGATAAAATTAACGGGAAATATTGAATTTAACTGTAAAATTAATGGAAGTAGTCAAAATAACAATAGTAACCGCGAGAGTAGTGAAATAATAGTATTAACATGAAATGCAGTGAAAATTTTAATTTGGTTGATAAATTTTACATCTATATAATTGGAAAACTAGTGGGAGTAGTCAAAGTAATAGTATTAACCGGGGATGTAGTGAAAGTAGTATTATTAACCGGGGATGTAGTGAAAATAAAAATATTAACAACGAGAGTAGAAAATATTATGAATGACAATGTATGAATCAGGCAAGTCTATCACAACTTTATTTATTGTTTCAAAAAATAAAATTTAAAAAGTAAATAGAGGTAGCCCGGACGGAGCCGAGCACCATACCTAATAATGAAGATAAAAATAGAAAGCAATAAAAAAAGGAAGCAAATTTGCAAAAATACAATTCAGACATATTTAAAATAGAAATAGATAAAAAAAATAAAGAAAAAAATACAAAAAATAAGAAAAAAATCAGAAAAAATGAAAAAAAATCAGGAAATATAGAAATAGATCATAGGAAGGAAACTAAAGGAAATAAATCAAAAAAATTACTCAATATAGTATCCCTCCCTCACTCCATCTTCCTTACTATTCTTTCATAATTTGCATTGTGCATTTGTAAGTGAACACCAATTATTTCAAAACTTAATTCTCAAGAAAATCACTACTTTCATTCTCCATTACTATTCTTCTTCATTCCTTTCAGCAGGTATACTTTCTTCATAGTTGTTCTTCATTTATTTGATTGCAATTCACAAGTTTTGTTGGGTGTTCATTTTTTGTTAATTTAGTTTGTTGTGATTGAATTAAAGTTGAGTTTTTTTTAATGGGTTTTTGTTAAAGTTTGTTCCTTTGTTTGTTTAATGCTTCAATTTTCAAATTATGTTGGAACATTGTTTAGTTGGTGAAGTGGTAATGACAAATTGACAATGCTGTTTGCAATTTTTGATGAATTTGTTGTTTTAATTTGTGTTTATGTTTGCTTAATTAGCGAATATAAGGGGGACTAGCAGGGGCGCTCGCTTGGTGACGATAAGAATTTGAATTTTTTTTCGCCACCTAAGTACAAATCCTGGCTCCGCTAATGCTTATTACATTAGATTGTTAAATGATGTGATTATTTATGTTAGCCCTTTAATGCATGCATAGATGTTTTATGGTATGATCTTTAAGTTTGATTTCTCCAATTTTTATGTGTAATTCATTGAGCTTTGTACTGAGTAATCTTTTACAAAAAGCACTATGTTCAGTTTGGACTGTGGTAGATGATTTTGTGTATGAAAAAGCAAATTAGGGGATGGGGTGATTGTAGCGTTGTAGGGCGTAATTAGTTTGAGTTTGAGACGGTCTTAATCATCTAAAGATGTGAGACAAACTCATTTACCAGTTAATTAAGGCAAGTGCTAAATCCACAAGGTAAAGAGGATGTACTCCAGGTCTTTCTGAGAGGTACGCGTGTTACATATGCACATGCCTCTCATACAGATCGTGGGACATCCCCTTGGCCTCGAGATGGTTAGTTGAAGTCCCTTGCCCTCCTCGTGGACCGATCTTCAATTTCCCGTTTGTAAACTTACAGTCCATTTTGAGTGTATGCATATTATTGATCTTTGTGGTTGGTTGGTTGGCCTACAAAAACACGACATGTTCGGATGTTAGATTCCCTCAGGAGTTTGAACATATCGTAAATTGATTATAAATTAGGAAAATGGAGTGTTGTAAAGAACTAAAGATTATCATGCTCGTTACTTCTTATCAATCTCATGGCAGTAGACTCAAAAACCTTCCTTTTTACCACTACTACACGAATTTCCAATCTTTCAAATTGCTTGGTCATGTTTTTTTTTTCTTCCTGCTATTATTACTATTTTACTAATAAAACGAGCTCTTATAGTAAGCCAAATGTTAGAGGGTTAATTTCTAAACATGCTTGATTCACATTGACCTGTATAATAATGTCTTTTATCTTCCATTTTTACCGATTTATTGGTAATTTGCATCTAGTCTCATTAAGTTGTCTCACATTATGGAGTTCTGCAACTTTAGTCTCTTACTCCATAATATTGTTCTTACATAACAAAGGGTAAAAAGTTATAAACTTGGAATTTGCTAACAATGCAGGTTAGAAAGTGCGACATGGCATCACAGAGGAATCAAAGTAACGATATTGAATCAACTAATGCGATGAACGAAACCAGCCAAAACTCTTTCTCTCATAATGGTGCGCATTCCGACTTCTAATTCGGATGCTATATCAATCGTCCAACCTCTCACCCAATCAATTTTATTTTTTATATTTTTTTTATATTTCCTGATATGGCTTTTGTCAATGCAGCTGAACAAGGTTCCATAAGGAGCCTTAGCGAATCTATTTCGCACTTAGATGATCTTTCTAGTGCCTCCACGCTAAACCTCAATCCAACTGAGGATGATGTAGTCTCTGACGATGAGACTCAAAATCAAGGATCTGAACCAACAGAAGTTGGCGTAGATCCCTTAGGGAAGGGTGCTGCCACTTCTAGGGCAGTGGATGATGGTTGCTCTGGTTCTGTCAGCAGTGCAACCATGAGACCAATAATTGAGAGTCCAGTTGGCATGGGTGTCCATGACCAAGTGAGGGCTAGAGCTAACAATCACCCGAGCTCTAATAACCGTCCTCTTCCAAGCCCCATCGGTCATTCCAGAAGGACTGGAACGCGGCAGAATGTGACGCTGTTCGACTCACTTGCGAGTATGAACTTAGGAGCTGGAGTACCTTCAGGGAGAGGACAGGCGCCAGCTGCCGGTAGTCTCGGTTCTCTTTTTGAACGGCTTGGGGCCCATCCAAGGCCCACTAATCTCGGGACCCAGTCAACCCGAGCTGCCGAGAGACCACGCTTGTCTCCTCGAAATGCCGTGGGATCAGGTGCTCCACACCCTGGTCCCACGCTATTCGGGTACATTACCGATACATTGCAGCAAGCGCAAGCTGGGCCAAGCAATGTAGGCCCTAGACAACGTGCTCCAGGTCCATCAAACTCTCGGCCCGTTCGCCAACAAGGGAGACTTGCAGTGCCTCCACCACATATACTGGAGATGATGGCAGCTGAAATAAACAGCAGCCGCCAAACATCTGAGGTTCGTGATCCAGAGTATACTCTTTTCTAGATATGCTTCTGTCCTTGTTATATTATTCAAAGCTACATATATTTCGTGGTCACTAGACTGTTTTAATACATAATTATTTCATGATACTCTCTAGTCTCTGCTAACTATTAAGCTTCCCCGACCCATGCCGCTCTTGTTGACCTTTTTTTCTTAATCGCAATTTTTTCACTGAAAATTGACTTGCTCAAATGGGAATTATCTTTTACGACATACCAGTATGGTAAGCAATTGATCTGTGATTTCTATTTAGGTATCGTCTTGCCAACTTATTTTTCCTGCTCATGCATATAATTTTATTCCTTTAATGATCATGTAAAATTAGCCTTCTTTTGTGCATATAATAGCATTCTCTTGCACATATAGTTTACTCTTGAGTTTATGAAGCAAATGTGTGATATAATCGCAATAAGGGAAAACTATCAAATTTAGTAATGAACTAGTGGGAAGTATATTCCTTGCAATATGTAATTTTTCTCTCTGAAGCACAAGAAAGATCTTAAGGCAAGTTTCCGTCACACAAATAGTTTATGTGAAATGAAGGCAACAAATGATAATACCATTTTAAGGTGAAGCCTATACATACCGAGAAGTTAAGAGGGAATGTCATGTTAATTAAAAGGAAAAACTACCTCATGACTTGCGGAGTTGCCATTACTTGTAATCAAAATGTGCAAAGCAAGTAATAAAAACAAATATAATGATGACGGTCCTGCTCATCTTCGGATATGAGGCCAGATGTGCTACACGCTCGAGTGCTCTAGGTCAAGTGTCGTTCAATAACGTTGATATTCAAATTCAAGCTTGTAAGTAGGATCTATTTAGTTAATAGGACTTTATACTCGATGAAATTCTTTTTTATCAACTCCAAAGGTTGTCTAGTCAGATGATGATTTTCGGACTAACTTTGTGTAGCATGAAATCTAAGATTGGGTGCACGATCATGTTCACAAAATGAACATGATTTTGTTTATCCTTTTAGGAATTATTCTACATTCTCTAGTATTTTCTATTTAGGGCCCACGTCAAAAAGTTTCCATAATAACAATTCCTTCAAGATCTTCATCCTCTAAGTAAGGAGGAGAGTAGTTATCTCCCTTTCATTCAAGTAAAGTTTTCATTTAAGAGAAGACACAGACAATTGGTCAAGACAAGCTCAATTGGAATATAGGCCGAGCTAAGAACTTCACTTTTCTTCAATCATCTAATTCCGCTAGTAGATTATTCAAGTATGTCTATGTAAGACAACAAGATGATGTCCATTATGCTTTTTGGACATAAAGAAATTAAGTGAATTTCTTCATATGCAAATGTATGACAAGACAATGATATTTAGTGTCTTCTCGAGTTCTCGAAGACACTATAATTTCAAGCTAATGGTACTCAGGATAAGAGAGTTTCCAATCAGTGGTGGAGCTAGGGAGGATAAAGAGTTTCCAATCAGTGGTAGAGCTAGGGGGTGAGCACAGGCGCTCGGCGCATTGAAATTTCAAACTTTTTAGTTAAAATTTTCCAACTTTTTTTTAGTTTCCCTTGTCCCATAAGCCGTTAGCCCCCGCTGAAATTTTTTGCCCCCATATAGCTCAAACTCTTGCTCCATCGTTGTTTCCGATATTAAATGTCTATTAAATGTCCTACAATTCTGAGAATAAGAGTTTCCGACAACAAAGGGTCTCTTCTTGGAGACGCTATAATCTTAAGTACAACATAAGAAAGTTTCCGATATCGTGATTTTCAATTACTACTCTTACCTTCACGTTGAAAGATTAAAGAGAAGATCTAGCTCAAATCTTCAATTTAATTCAACATATCTATTGGAATTCAACATATCCATTGAAACAAGATTTATTTTTCCAATTGCCAATGGCAAGACTTTGGGAGAAATAACCATATTTAATTCAGTGGTTATGAAAGCATGATGGTGTTGTATTAACAATTAAGGGTGTGTGGGGATAGAAGGATTTGAAAGGGTGGGATGAGAAATCATTTGTTTGATTAGCAAAATGGAGGTGGAGGAACGAAAGCCAAATTATGTCCCCTCCTGGAGGGAAAATTACCTTAGTTCCCCCTCCCCTCCCTTTCCCTTCACATTTGTTGTCCAAACATACCCTGAGAGTTAGAAGTACTTCAAACCAGTGATAATTATTGGTGTGTACAATACTAAAATCATTACCAAAGGCTCCTCTCCGTGATGGAGCGAGAGGATTGAATGTACAAAGCATTATGCTTGTATAATACAAAGAGGTTAATTGAAATAACACATCTTAAGCACTGTGTTGTAAAATCGTGTTGTATGATGCCTACTTTACAGTCATGAAACACAACCAATTTAGTGAATCATTTCACTTCATCACAATTTAAAACCAAAGAAGGGTTTATAACAACATCAGATCCTGAATCCCAAAATGATAATGACCAAGGATTTACCTTGAAGGAAAATCTAGCATAATTCTCTATTTTTCTGTTATTCTCTGGGGTGGAAGTACGAAACCAAAGAAGAGTTTATAACAACAATATCAGAGTCTCAATCCCAAAATGATAATGTTTGGGGACGACCCAAAAGAGACTTTACCTCAAAGGAAAATCTTTCCGTAGTTCTTTTATTTTCCGGTATGATTCTCGAGGGAGGAAGTACGAGTTTGCATATGTCTTCGCTTCTCATAATAAGTTTTTAAAGAAAGACGGGGAAAACTGGACACAACATGCTCAACTCAAATATAGTAAGAGCCTAAACAAACTCGTAGAAATCGAGTGAATTCTCCTTATACATAGAAATACCAAATATGGACAACGTGGATAATTGGTTTCTACTTAGAGCGAATAAAAGAAGATTCTACGTTAATGCTACTCAGGATGACAGGATTCACGAATGTTGATGAACTTGTGATACCATTTCTAGGTAATTGGTAGGTCTTGGCAACTACCAAGTAATTATGGAGATTTAAATCATTGAAAAAGGACTATATATAAGATTGAATTCAATACTTCAATATAATTTTGGGCACGATGGTGTTTGAACTTTCATACCAATTAATGAAAGAACAATGGTGCGTCAGTTGTTGTTGCAATGATTGATGACGAGCTTCCATATTTGCATATGATATGGAAAGTACATAAAAAAATTATATTCAAGATGTCAGAATAATATAGAAAGCGCAAATGAATTTTTGTTTACTTAATTTAAGTAAGCACAAGGCACACTAAAGTAACAACTTTCCCGACAAGCGGCAAAGTGTGAAGCAAAGGTTCGCTCCTTGTAAATACGAAATAAGCTGTTTTCGTAATCAATATGCATCCTAAAAGAAAATGTACAATAATATCGTTGTTCATGTATAAAAGGGATCACATGTAAAAGAGTACAAGTTGTGAATACTGTTGCCAAAAGAAAGGAATAATAAAAAAATTAGGTGTGCCTTAGGCACTCTAAAGGTGCAAGGGCTTTGGATAATGCCTTGCTAAGCCGTGGGCTTAGGAGTCATAACGAGATAGCTCGAGAGCGAGCTCGGATCGGTCAAAACTTGGTCTGACTCGTGCAAGCTCGACTCGAGTTCGGATTCGACCTCGAGAAGTTTACGAGTCAAGCCGAGTTAATGTTGGCTTGACTCAAAAAATCGTCAGCCACTTGAACGTGTGCGATAAATCTTGCTCTTATTTTGTAAAATATCTATGATGATTATATCTTTGTTTCACCATATCAAATGTTCTTAGTGATTCTCCCAATATTTTGATATATAACCTTCGATTTATGGTGAAAGTAACGAAGGAAAAAAAAATATATATAGTGCCCGACACTTTAACTCTAATTCGGGTTAAAGCTCGAAAGCTAGATAACGAGCTCAATTTTTTCAAACTCGGGTTAGCTAGAGGTCAAAATTAGCTCGGAGTTTTGCTTCTTGCGCACAAGTCGCTACGTTCTCGGCTTGTCAGCTAGGTGTAAGCGTGCCCCGAGTTGCTCTTTTTTCAACTATGTTTGTTTCTAAAGATAGAAATAAGACTCACAATGTAATATAGAACCAAGGTAACTCATCATTCTATACGAGACAGATAAGAGAGATCATCATGGATGCGGAGAAAGGTAGATAGAGTTTATCAACGTCATGCAATAGTGCATGTACTTTGAAGTCCAAGCGAGTAGATCAATGTCAATTTTCAAAAGTTATTTGCCAAAAATGGATTCTTTTTAAAATAAAAGATAGCTCAAAAACTCTACATTGTCGAATGTCGATGTAGTTCCTCCACATTTAGTCGTTTACAATCTAATGCGTCATATTAATGTGAATAAGATTCCTAAAGCTCTTACTGCATGAAATTCAAGTTTCAATTTCATAGTAGTCGAAGTTTTGTAGCTAATTGATGTCAAAGTATCCAATGCGCCTATATAAATATGCAAAAATTTTCATGCGGGAAGCTAAATGAGGTGTTAGTTGCCTTTTGAGGTGCAACTACCAAGTCGTTCGCCATTTTTTATAATTTCCAATTAGTTCTTTTATCGTATCCTTTTCTTTGGCTCATTATCTCAAGAATGTGTTTATAGACTTGTTTAGCCCTCTATAAAAGGCAAAAACGTTATTTTCTTTGCCATTACAATGCATCTTGTATGCATAGGGCGTGCGCTTTCACATCACGCCTCCTTGCCATTGGACCTTGTTGCTTGAGTGTACTTCACACCTTTTAGAACTAAGCTTTCAATGAAATTGATAATATGAAATATTCGAATAGCCAATTCCTAGTTCCCGTACTTGTGTAATTGTCGCCACGTAGAGCTTATTGAGCTTTTGATGCAAGCTAAAAGCTATAAAAGTCCGAAAATTGATGAAATCGTGGGGGGTGATTAAAATGACGATTGTGGTCGAAGTAATGACTCCCTTCAACGTTTTTCTAGGCGAAGCTGTGGCATTGATTATTTGTGCCCCGTTCCAAAAAATCATCGCTTACCTATTCTATAACAATGGTGTTCAGTGAACAACTATTGCTAAGTATAGTAACTGACCATTATTTGGTAATTAAGGTGGCGTTCCAACTTAGTGTCTTGTAGATTACGACGCGAGAAGAATGTACTTAGAGATCTTTGATATTTTCCATGTATGGTTTTGTGAAGAGCATGTGGGTCTGAAGGAGATATTGGTTGGGGAATGAGTGCTAAATTCAAACGAGATTCTTTTTTAGTTTGTTTCTTAATATGTTCGAATTTGGAGGTTTATGTGTTAAAGACACTAATTTGGCACTAGCTTGCATATATGTGCATAATGTTTCTTCTATGAATTGATGATTGCTCTGTTTAATGTTGGCATTCAGTATGAATGAAATTAACAACATCAGAGTTTTACACTTATACATTACTCTTTTTGCCTGTCCACTTACCTTTTTTTGCGGTTACATTACCTTTTTTTGCTTCCTAAGATACTACGCAAGTATTTTGAGAATATGGCATAAAACCGTTAAGTGAGAACCGATGTGAATAAGTATATCTCCTAAAAAACCGTCTTACATTAATACGTTTATATAGTGCAAGACCAACCATAGTGGGAAAGGGAAGGGTATATCATTTATTTTCCAAAATTGAATTCTCTACATTTTGTGTAGTCCTAGAGTATGTTGATCATCGTAGTGGCTGACCATCACGACTTAGAAGGAGCCCTAGATATACTACTGATGTTTCCATGTTTATAATTGCTAAATTAAGAGAGATATTTTTGATTAAATGACAAGATTGTTTGTTTTTGTTGTCGCTTAAAGAAGGGGATAAGTACTCCTTTAATCTGCTCTTTGGTAATTTTGTTGGAGATCTTCTTTGTTAACATATTTTTCTTTTCCTTCTCTAGCAGCCTGATCACTCCGATGATGATGAAATGATGAACTTTCACCGGGAAGCTCAGGTAATATTAGACATATTTGTAATCTATACGTCTTCCTTCTGATATTTTTAACGCATTGGATATGGCTACGAGTCACGTTCTCAGTCACAGCCTATAGTGAATCAGCTGCTGTGGCCTGTGGAAACTTTGTTCCCGACTTAATCCTCTGTACAAGTTTCGTCCTCATATCGTGATTCATGCTTGGTCCTCATATCGTGATTCATGCTCCACTCTTTCGATCATTTATACATTTCCTTATGTAGCTGTATTTTCAACTTTTTGGTGGTCTTAGAAATCGATAGTTTAGACTCTAATCTTATAGTTAGTCTGGACTTAAGAGAAAACTTACGATAACATTTGGAAAACTTATGATTGAGTTTCATGACTAATATCTGGAAGAATTAATGACATTCTCTTGATGAAATGGAATCTGATGGTCTTTCTAATGGTAAATGTTGATCGTGGTGCAAGTTGAATGTTAGATTTCATAGGCAGGATCTGTTTTTGTTACGTGTGCCACATAATAAATTAAGGGTTTTTCTATATGGTGACCCTAACCTTTTTCATATCCAACATGGTAACCCTGCAAATCAGAAAAGAAAATTGGTAACCCTGAAATCCTTTAATTTCAATTACCGTAACCTTTAACTATAATTTCGTCAGTTTGGGACGTTAAGTGTCTTATGTGGCACGTGAGATGGCTTATATGGGTATGACTTGGCTCTTATGTGCTTGACTTTTTTTTTTACCTTCACGTATCCCACCTAATCCCACAATTATTCCCTCCTAATCCCCTTTTAATTTTAATTTTTAACCCTTATTCCCTGTTTTATACGTTCTTCATTTTCTTCATTTTCATCTTCCTTTTTCTTCTTCTTCCCTTTTTCTTGTTAGACATGATGGTAGCCCATAGATGGCACAAAAGGAAGAACAAGAGTAGGAAAGAAGAAGAAAAAGAAAGATGGAGAAAATGAAGTACAAATAAAACAACCTGGGAATAAGGCTTATAAATAAAGGGGGATTGGGAGGAATTAAGTGTGGAGTTAGTTGGAAAATGTTAAGGTAAAAACAAGTCATACCCATATAAGTCACTCACATGCCACATAGGACACTTAACGTCCGAAATTGACGGAGTTATAGTTAAAGGTCACGGTAATTGATATTAATGGACTTGAGGGTTACCGATTTTCTTTTCTGATTTGCAGGGTTACCATGTGGGATTTGAAAAGGTTTAGAATCACCATATAGAAAAACCCATAAATTAATAACAGTAAAACCTACACTCAACAGAGAGACTTGGGTAATCCTGATCACTTTTTAAGAGGTTAACAAAGTGGCTTAAATTGTGAAACATAAAGACTAGTTCTTCTAATTTGTAATCTGGAGCATCTTGAACATCCTTGTTGATGTATACATGCTCAAAGTTATGCAGTAGATTATTTTTCTCAGTGTGAATAGAGTCATAAGGCGGTTTTGATGCTTAAGGGTTTGAACCCAGATCCTGAGTTACCGCCATTCATTGACTTTACCATCTAGCTTAGCTCACTCGTATAAGGTCATAGTAGAAGGTCCCAATATGTTTTTACATTTCATTCGATTATATTTGTTCGAAGGCCAGATTGTTTGCTGGAATTTTATTTGAGCACATTTGTTTTGTTTCTTTTTTGTTCTTGGCTTTTCCCAATTTTGAGTTACTTCCTCTATTTTTTTTTCCCATTTGCTTTTTCATAGTCTCCAAGATGGAACTTTGACTGTATTTTCCAACATATAAATACAACTTTTTTTTGCCAGAAATAAAGATGGTTTGATGAATGAATGTCAAATTTTAGTTTTATTTATTGATAATTATTATTCTCCAGTATATTTATGGTCAAAGTTTGGTAACTTTGAGTTCCAAAAAACAAATGGGAAGAAAATAAAAAAACGGATGAAGTACTTCATATGGACTGAAACATATTACAGCTGCCAGCTGGGAAGGCTTGTCCGAACTTAACTACCATTTCTTTTTCCTAGAAATACCATAATGTCGATGATCATTTTTCTACAAATGTAACAGGCAAACCTTATGGATCTCATGTTTGACGATCCAAGCCCGCATCCACTGGCAATGCTCCATCACTTAATTCCGAGACGTGATGCGGCTGATGTTGATCAAATGTCATATGAGGTAATAATGGCTTATTCATTATCGAATCATAAATCAGGTGGATTTGTGTTCTCTTCTTATAAAAAGATGGTTGATATGATTGCAGGAGCTTTTAGCTCTTGGAGATGAAATTGGAAGGGTCAGAGCCGGATTAAGTGAGGAAACCATCATGGCAAATATGAGGCGGAGAAATTACGGATGTGGTACCAGTGAGCCATCTGCTTCTCCTGAACCATGTCCTATATGCAGGGTAAGTATCAGTCTCCTTTGCTACCTTCATCCCAAATTTATAGTCTTCTTTGACCGTGGTAGTCAACCAATCTTATCTTTTCTTTTACCACTTATTTTGATTTCTCATAACCAACTGTCTTCATATTGTTGTTTTGGAAAAAAAGTTGAGTTTATGCTGTGAGAAATATCGGTGTAAGTCGACTTCTATTGACCAATAGTCAGATAGAGACTATATAAATGCGATGGGGAATTTTGTTTCCTTATCTTCAGCAACTTTTGTTTATCATTACCAAATCACGATCAGGCTTCAAACAGATAATTGTCGAATCAAGGTAAATCAGGTAGAAGGGTCATTTCGAATAAGCTCATCACAAGTCGGGTGGGTTTGGGTCTGGGTCTATTTCATTCTATTGTGTTCGGTTCTAGTTCAGGTTTTGGTAAGCCTCAACAATCATTATCCAAGAGTGTAGTTAAATGGTTGTATTACGACATATTTGAGTGCGGGTTGCATTTTTTACCCTCTTTTATTCCCATCCTTTACACACTCAGCTAACCTAAAGACATTACTGTGGCAGGAAGTATATGCTGCCGGAGAATCAATCGGGGTATTAGATTGTAATCACGAGTTCCACACGCATTGCATTAGGACGTGGCTCATGATAAAGAACGATTGTCCGATTTGTAAGATGAAGGGTTTGGATGCATAACAAGCTGCAATGCTTCATATAGATTTTTTTACTTAGATTTATATACAGCTTCATATATGTTGCATCTTGGCTTCTATATTTAGAGCTTGTAATCATTTGAATTGAAACTCACAGTATATAATTATAATATATATACAGATCTCATGAGTAAGTGTCCATATATGATGAGTATAAACCTTTATTAGCATATTTTTTATGAATAATTATACATTATACTAAAAGATATAAATGTACAGGTATTATCTATACAATAATATAAAAAGGCTAGATTGAGTAGTTAATGGAATGACACATGGCGTGCTACAATTACATGATAGATCAATCTTCTTTTTTTTTTTTTTTTTAAAAAGATAAAAAAAAAAATAAAAGATGAAAAGGCAAAGTAGTAATCAATATACTAATTACTCATATTATGTAAATTTTCATTTCTCAAGCATTAGTTCCTTTCATAAACATACTTCAATGAAAAACTTTTCATATTCTACGGTTATGAAATCAATTTAATAAGTTTCAAGTATAAAACAAAATCACTTGATAAGAAGTCTAGCACATTCCTAGGAAATAAAATTATAGAGAGTAAACCTACTTATTTCATTTGATTTTTCAAAATTAAAAGTTTCATATCTTTGCTTTGTCGTGAGTTGAGATCAAATAGGCAAGAAATGAAGAGATAAGAGAGAAGTAGAGCTATTGTCGAATTTTAATGAAGACACTTGAGATCGTCGATGATTGAATATATCTATGAAGGGGAGGTCAAACTTTGGTGAATGAAATCCTAGCTTGACCAAATTAGAACCTTAGTGTTTAGTCTCATATTTATAATAGTATATGATATAATATTTTAGAATGTTTTGTATATTCTCTATATTTTGTGTAGTGAATTTGTTGGAATTGATATTAGCAACACATTACAAATATTGACTAAGGTAAGTTTTAACACAAATATTGTATATTCTCTATTTTTGTAAGAATTTGGTTTAAAGGGTAAATCTATACTTTCATTGTACTTAAAGTAAAATATCTTATAATTTTGAATTTTTAATGTGAGAATGAATGTTGTTTTATCTATTATACTTATCGTATTCCAATTGTTATTTATTTGATTAAACATTACAACTGTTAAGAAAAATGAGTCAACAATATTTTAATTCTTAAATATTATCATTATTATTATTTTCATACTTAAAAATATAAGTATTTAAATATGGCTAGCATTACTTATTATTTTTATAATATTATTATTTTAATAAAGTTGGACAAAGAAAAATATCATTTTGACTTCGAGCAAAAAATGATATCATTCGATTACAAATGTAAAGTGAGAATAGGTTACTACAATAACAAAAAAAATATTAAAGAAAAAAGTGAATATCAACCCACTATTCAAACAGTAAATAAAATTTACGTGAGCAAACAATTATTAATCAAAAATTAAAACATCCCGTGATTTTCACGGGAAATTAAACTAGTAATAATATAAAAAGGGTAAATTGAGTGTTTCTTGATGGGTGTTTCTATGTTATAGATATGGACTCTAACACGATGCCACGTGGAAAAAAGGAAAACAAAACATGTATTGCAGTTACTATCGGTTCATATTTACTATGGTCAAATATAGTTGAACGACACTGGAAACTCAAGAATCCGCTCTCATCGTCTCCCTAGTGATGTTTTCTCCATAATCAATAACCTTCACATTAGATACTCGATTAATATAATCAATGACCTAAAATAAGAGAGTATTTATGCATATGAGTGACCACTGTTTGTTTTCTCATACCTTGACTCTTTTTCATTTGTTCGATGTTCATTTAGTTTCTCAAACAAACCCTCTTCGGGTAAAACTTTTTTTACAACAATATTTCATTGATGTTCAACGTATAATTACGGAATATAGAGTTGTATCTAACTTGGTCTTTGGGTTTTGTATAAGCTTATTATGTAGCACTGTAGCAGTTAGAAAATACTCCCTCATATCCAATCCAATGTACCCATTTGTTTTGAATGCGTTTTTATTCCTTTATATATAAAATTATTTTACTAAAAATATAATTTTAGGAAATATATTTTCAAGACAAAACCAAATATATTGATTTCGTCTTTCAAAGTTCTATATATTCCGATTTATAAACGGTCAAAGCTTTGAAAGTTTGAACTCTAAAAATTAAATTGGTATTTTAGATTGTATAGGAGGGGGTATGATTGATTCTCTTCACTTGATCAACCTGTATTCACTCCATTTCAATTTGATTGCAATTTTCTCTTATTATTTTAGGAAATTTTATCATATTTTTTAAGTTTAATTATTTCTATTTTGAGCAAGGAAAAGTGGATTTTTGATATTCTCCCTTTTCCATCAAGGCTTCTAAATCATTCCAAAATACAAGTAAGACTTAAAATGGGATTAGGG
>JAIUZE010045361.1:0-18243 GCA_022085475.1 Heliosperma pusillum | reverse complement strand
TGGCTATATGAGGCTTATTTGAACAAAAAGAACCACCTTTCATCATGCACTTTATCAAACGAACGCGTATAGTATCAAGAAACGAATGTCACACTTATGCAATTTGATGTTACACATTCCACAAGGAGTACCACACTCAAGCCTAAAGACAATGAGACCAGTTTATTGATGTTCCTGGCCTAGGAAGCTCTATAAACCTCAGAATTTTAAGTGGTTTACCAACAAAAATTTGGCCAAATCTAATTAGTATAAGGTATGTCAAAAACGGTCAAGACTTGTAATATGAGCTTTGTTTTCAAAAATAGCAAGTCAAAACAATGTACATGGACAACTTATTTGGGATTCAAATGCAGAAACAATGCAAATTATCATCATTGTAATTCAATTCACCAAGACTCGACCTAATAAAATAAAAAAAACATGTTTTTGGATTTTGTAAATTTTTCAATTTTTATGAATTTTGTTTTTTTAAAATAATACTAAACACACACATAAATAAAGACTCTCCCCCAAACCTAAATGTCACAGTGTCCTCATTGTGACGCTAACATCACAACATCACACAATCAACCAACAACAGCAACCTAAAGGACACTACTAACAAAAGAGAAAAGGGGAAATAGCTAAAAGAAAATACAATAAAAGAAAGTACAAGGATAGATAATACCAGTAACTGAGAGAATAAGGGTGAGGTAGTGAAGAAGAATGACGAAATAAGAAGATAAATGAAGAAAAAATTGGTGAAAACTTGCTTTTCAAGACTTCGGACCGGTTCGAACCGGGCGACTCGATCGAGCAAGTGAGTTTGCGCGGTCGAGCAACCCAGTATTATCACGTCTTCCACTTGTTTTCTCTTCTTTTCTTCTTTCTTTCTTTTCTTTTCGTTCTTCAATATTAAAGCGACTTTCAATTGTATTAGCTGCAAACACTTAATAGAATTGTTAGATCGCTCCCTCACCGCACTCAAGAAAGCACAACTATATTAACTATCCAAACTAAATATAATTTAACTATGACATCGATAATTAAGCTAATCGAAATAAAATTTACAAATGGAATACAAGTAAATGTCGGGTTGCCTCCCGGTTAGCGCTGGTTTATATCGGTCCCGCACGACCGTGTTACCTCAAAGTCATGGTGGTTTATCAAGAGTGGAAAGGTCGACGGCCTCTCTCACCCCTATAAATGCTTTATCGTAATAGGTCTTTAAGCACTGACCATTGACTTTGAAAATTCCGCCCTTGTCGGTTTGTAGCGTAACCGACCCAAACTTGCTCACCTTGGTTTTTGTGAATGGTCTCGACTATATGGACTTGAGTTTACTCCGTGAGCTTCCAGCTTCAGCATTCCTGGAAATTAAGGCGATCTCCAGAGGATCCCTATCCAAACGCAAAGGGGGACAGTCATCAATAGTTAAATCAACAATATCAACCCTATGACATGTCTCTTGTAGTAGGGGGTGTTTTATTGCCTTATCTAGGTTGAAAGTGATAGTGTCATCCCCCACTGTTAGTGTAAGTATCCCATTCTTAACATCTATAACCGCCCCCGCAGTATGGAGGAATGGTCGTCCCAAGATGATAGGAATTTGGGTGTCCTCGGCCATATCTATGACAACAAAGTCAACTGGTATGAAAAACTTCCCTACTCTAACCGGTACGTCTTCTAAAATCCCCAAAGGGTGTTTAATAGAACGGTCGGCCATTTGTAAGGTCATGTTTGTAACAGTAAGTTGACCCATATTTAACTTTTTGCATATAAAATATGGCATAACACTAACACTAGCCCCTAAGTCACAAAGGGCTTTATCTATAGCTAAGCAACCTATATTACAAGGAATAGAAAAACTCCCTGGATCCTTTAGCTTAGGTGGTGATCTTGATTGCAACACAGCACTGCATTCCTCAGTAAATGCAACCGTCTCCACTTCATTAAAGGACCGCTTCCTTGTCAATATATCCTTTAAAAACTTTGCATAGGCCGGCACTTGAGTGATCAACTCGGTAAATGGTACACTCACTTGTAAATTCTTCACTACCTCAATAAACCTCCCAAACTGTTTATCGAGCTTTAATTTATGTAGGCGTTGAGGAAAAGGAAGTTTAATTACAATGGGCTCGGCTTCTTTGGCTTTGGAAGATGAATTAGAAGGCTTTTCATCCTGATCAGGGGTTGCTCGATCGAGCAGAGGGCTTGCTCGATCGAGTTTTGCTGTACTGTAACTTTCAGAAACTTCCCGAGAAGAATTTGGGCAAATTTTCTGGGTTGCTCGATCGAGCAAGGGGGTCTGCTCGATCGAGCAACCTTGTTTTCAGCCTCTTTTTCGCCTTTTTTCGAACTTTGATCAGCAACTTCCAAGCTTTCATTGGTTTCATCCCTTATCATTTCAGGGCCTTTGTAATGGGTTCCACTCCTCAAAGTGATGCATTGACTTGTTCATGTGGAGGGTGTCCTTGAGGAGGAAGATTACCCGGTTGTTTATGTGGATTTTGAATTGCCAATTGGGCAATTTGAGTGTCAACCATCTTGTTATGAGCTATCAGTTGTGAGATCTGAGCATCTTGCTTTTGTTGGATCATAAGACTCTGCTGCAACATGGCTTTCAGTTCCGCCATATCATTACTTGGAGGTGGTGGAGGTGGAGGTTGTTGGAAGTTTTGGCCACCTTGATTGGAACGGTTAAAGTTACCTTGGAAATTGCGATTCTGAGGAATCACATAAGAGGAACCTTGTTGCTGATGTGGCGGTGGGGTAGGATTAAGAACATTCTGACTTCGGTAGGATAGATTGGGATGCTCTTTTGTCCTTTCATTGTAAAAATTGGAGTAGGGTGTACCTTGCTTAAAAGATTGAAAGGCAAGGACTTGCTCAACCGTACTCATACATTCCACTGCAGTATGCCCCATAGTACCACATCGTTCACAGGTTGGCTCTTGTTGAACCATGGCATGAACCGTTTGCTTATTTTTCAAGGACTTTGAAGTTTGTAACTCGGCAATTTTGGCAGTTAATGCCTCCAACTGAGCTGCAACTGCATTATCCGTACCTCTTCTCCTCACATTACCCCTAGGATTCCCATACTCAGCAGTGTGAGTAGCCATCTCATCAATTAACTTCCAAGCATTGGTATCATTAGTGTTATTTTGGAATCTCCCATTAGCAGTAGAATCCAACAAATTTCTCTGATCATCATATAACCCATTATAAAATTGGTTGCATAAGAACCAAGTATCAAAACCATGATGTGGAACAGACTTGACAAGCTTTTTGAAGCGAACCCATGCCTCATTAAATTTCTCTTGGGGACCTTGTTTGAAACTTGTGATTTGACTTCTAATGGCATTGGTTTTCTGTGGCGGAAAATATCTTTTGTAGAATGCAAGAGCCAAAGAATTCCAATCGGTGATGCCAAGTGCAGCCATAACTAACTCACTCAACCAATCTTCTGCCCCGTCTCGTAATGAAAAGGGAAACGACACCAACTTGATCTGATCTTGTGTCACCCCACCCGTCAAAGGAATAGAGCAACAATAGTTGGTGAATTTCTCCATATGCTTAGCAGGATCCTCAGTAGGACTTCCTCCAAACATGTTTCGCTCCACCAAAGAGATATAAGATGGACGAATCTCAAAAGTACTATTACCCGTAGTAGGGAGTTGAAATCCCTTGGGAATAAATGCAACGGTAGGCTCCGAGTGGCTGGCTAGAGTAGGCATGTTTGTAGTAGGTGCAGAAATAGGTGTATCCTCTTCTAAGGATGGTTTTTCTGCGACGAATTTGGCGTAAACTGTTTCAAGCGTACTCAAGTCTTCCGCTTCTTGAAATTCCTTCCAAAAGTTTCGTCTAGACCGGAGAGTCTTCTCTGGTTCGGAATCGTAGGGCACGAGAACGGACCTAGAACACCTGGACATAAACAAAAACTAAAGAAAAGGATGACAACTGTCTCAAGAAACTTAGGTTCCCTGAGACGAAAAAGACAAACTAAGTAGTAACAAACAGAAAACTGTTGCCTCCCCGGCAACGGCGCCAAATTTGATAAGGGTAAAGTCGCGTCACCTTAATCAAAGTAAAACCTAATTCACTACTAACTAATAGTCAGCGGTAAGCAAGGTATCGAATCCACAGGGAGGCGGTAGTATTCTAATATGTTAAACTAGGTTTGTCTCTTAAGTAACAATTTCTGGGTTTTGATTGTGGTTTCTAAACTAATAGCAATTAATAACAACAACTAAAGTAAACAATAACAACTAATAACAAAAATAATAACAACTAATAATAAGCAATAACTAACTATAAGCAATAACAAACTAATAAGGTTGAAAACAATGAGATTAAAAGTCTAGGGTCTCAGGTTCACTAGGATTATTGTTCAGGGATAGGGATAAAATCAACTATCATGCAATAAAGTTATCTAAGGTCACAAGATTGGTCGATTCAATTATGCCCTTTAGATCTACAATTTAACATGCGATCGCTATCATTAAACGAGTTCTATTCAATTATCGTAGCCTATCTTAGTCTTAACCCGGTCGGTGTCAATCCTAATTCGCGAGACTAGTTAATTATTCCTGGCCAGTAATCAAACAACTAGAATTAAAACAATAATCAAACGATAACCACGCAATTGCAATTCAATTAATTAATCTACCCCTTCTAACAATCCTAGATCCCCTTTCAACCCTAGAAAGGAATTTAGCTACTCATAACGATATAAACAACAACAACAATAATTAAAGTAAACATGATTAACAATTATGAAAGGATGAACAAAGAATAATTAAAGAACTAGAAGGTAATTAATTTGAATAACAAAGAAAGATTGAAGAATACCGAATACAAGTTGAACTAAAGACAATCGTCTTCGATGAATAAAATCCGGAGGCAAGCAAACTAAATTAGGGTTTCTGATCGAATTAAAGCCTAAATGTATTCAAAAGCATAGAAAAGCATATGAAAAGTATATCTAATTATGAAAGACGAGCTTGCTCGATCGAGCAAATGACTCTGCTCGATCGAGCAAGGACACAATACGACTCGACCGAGCAATGTAGGTTTGCTCGATCGAGCAGCCTTCATTTTAGCTCGTTTCTTCGACTTTTCTTCATTTCTTCTCTTTTCTTCCTCGATTCCCGTGCCTAGCTTCTACGATCCAACTCCGCCATGCTCCATATCATCTCAAAAAGCTCCAAATGCATCCAATCTGCATTAAAACATAACAAAAGCGGCAGAATCTATATTCTAGCTAAAATAGCATAGAAATAAGCAAGGAAAGACGGTAAATCGAGTTAATTGTGTATAAGGGAAGCATAAAATATGTATATAAATAATGATCATCATCTCGTTTGTCAGAAGGTCAAGTTTGAGCATCAGAGACCTAGTGGTTTGCTACAACCATTGGATATTCCTACTTGGAAATGGGATTCGATTTCGATGGACTTTGTCATGGGTTTACCAAGATCGCAGAGGGGAATGAATGCTATTTGGGTTGTGGTTGATCGTTTAACCAAGGTTGCGCATTTCATTCCAATGAAGGAGACTTGGAGTCTCGAGGAACTTGTTAATGCTTATCACCGTGAGATTATTCGTCTGCATGGGGTTCCTAAGGATATTATTTCTGACCGTGATCCGAGGTTTTGTTCCTAGTTTTGGAAGAAGCTGCAGTTAGCTTTGGGCAGTGAGCTTAAGATGAGCACGTCTTTCCATGCTGCTACTGATGGTCAGACTGAGCGGACCATTCAGACTTTAGAGGACATGTTGCGAGCTTGTGCATTGGAGTTCCAGGTTAGTTGGGAGAAGAGTTTGTCACTCGTTGAGTTCTCTTATAATAACAACTATCAAGCTAGTATTTAGATGGCTCCATTTGAGGCACTTTATGAAAGGAAGTGTCGTAGTCCGTTATGTTGGGATGATTCTGAAAGTCCTAGACCTTTAATTAGACTCCTCTAATTAGTTCATTAAATTACATTAAGTTAATGATTTAGGATCTAGTCATCATGCATGCAAATATAAAAGCATAAAAGAAAAGATAAGACCAAAACATCCTTACATTGGGATTTTTCGGTTCAATATGGGCACAATAAGAACTCCTTCTTATTGTTCTTGAGCATGAAATTAAGTGGATGATCCTCCAAAAATACCCTCCAAAGTAGAAGGTCTCCTTCTTGTTGCACCCAAGATTAAACCCAAATAATCTTACCTTATTATTAACTAGATAATAAGTAAGATAAATACTACTAATATTGTTGTATTACCACACTAGTAATATGTAGAGAATATTAGTATATATGAGAGTTTAGAGAGAAGTTGAGTATTTTAGAGAGATATGTCAAAACAAGTGAAAACAAGAAATAAGTAATGAACAACCAAAGTGCTCTATTTATGTCACTTTGGCCGGTCATCAACTCACCAAAAGAGGTGATTTTCTTCCTTATTTTATTCACATGCAAAGTGGTAGAGTGTAGTGTTAGTATGTAATGATTTTAGGTTACTATTCATGTCATAACCACATGTTGCTTGTGAGTATGAATAAGAGCAACCATCATCACCAACCACTACATGTAAACCGGCCATGTGAGGCCTATTTTGATCCATTTTGATTTTTGATATTTGTCCCACAAATACTTATTAATCATATGCTTAATTATCTTGTATAATTAAGTGTTAATTTGATCATATAACAGTTATATGATACAAATAAATGAATAATATGTACTTAACATTTTAAGTAATATTTTACCATTATATCAATATATAATGGGTCCCACAATGCTTAGTTAATTTATTTTACAATTCTTGTAAATATAATTAACTAATTACCTCTACCTCAAAATATATGCATAACCTCAACTAATTTAATGAATTAACGGTTAATCACTAAATTAAATCATATTTAATCGTATTAAAATAAGACGTAAAATTTATTCAGTCAATTATCGTATAATTGACTAATAAACTTAAGTGGAATGAGTTCCTAACTCAATTTCAACTAACTAACTCACATAACTAAACGTATATCAAATATACGCAAGGGACTAATTAAACTGTATCATATACAAATAATTAGTATTCTATTTGGGTCTCATCCTATAGGTGTGACCGAAAGGGATCAGTTGATCACCGCCGTCATACGACAATAACGTCAAACTCTAGTCAGCCAAGCGTTACCGATTTACGTTAATCAACTGACGTGGAGTATCAAAATATACTAATCATTCCACGTATATTCCAAATGAGATTTATTATATAAATGCACTATTGTGGAGGACACTTACTCCAACAATCTCCCACTTGTCCGATACAAGTTGTGCATGTAGCAACACTATTGCGGAGGACTCCTCCTCGTACAATTTCTCCCACTTGTCTCGACAAGTTGTGTGCCACCGATTCTCTTGTCTCTTTTGCGTCACATCCTCCCACTCATTGCAAGGTGTCTTACAGGTCGCTCTTGCAATTGAAATTATAAATAGAGTGGTTTTCTCGATCTGGGAGAGTAACTGTCTGACCGGAAAATCTACCAGAGATCTCTTCCGAGCGTGGCCACGCATTTCCAGTTACTACTCCTCGAGTGGCCCGAAGATGTTAATACCCAACGTGGGTGGACAATTCCTGTTGACCCATCTTACACTGTATGATGCAGATCACCATTACCCAGAAGATGTCCATCGGCCTCCTTTCACGGCACGACCTAGGACAAAAACCAAAGTCAATCGGAAACTACACCGACTCAGGTAAATGGTCGCCAGTCTAAAGAATTGACTTATAGGAATAAAATAGAAATCCCCGCCACGACCAGGCTTCAACAATTTTGATAAGGGACTCTATTATGGTCACTGCCCGACATAGTGTCTCCACAGTCTGTCTATGTAAACGACCAGTCATCTCCATGACCCCATGGTGCTGAACCAACCATCGATCGATTTACAATCTAGTCACTTCGAGACGTCACCTCAAATGAGTGACTAGGGACAAAACATTAAGTTCATCCTGTTTACTTGAATTGGGTTCAACTTTTCTTTCAACCAATTCGGATAAACAAAGTATTAAAGTTTTTTTTTTTTTTTTGGTACCAATGTAAGAATTTTATAAATCAATCAAAAGTCAATTACAACTTAAAACTAGGCTCCTAAACATGACTCATCTAAGCATAAAAAGCCTAATTACATCAACTTCAATTCTCTACACCAATTAATATCCCTATTTGAGATCTTCCCAAGCTTAACATTTAACAGCCTCAATCTCATATCACTTCTAACTTGATCCACCAATGTCCCTGGCCGAGTAACAAAGTGGTCCATCCTGCAGACATTCCTAGTTCTCCAGATACCATAATGCAATGCTGAGATTAGAGCCCAACAAACCTTCCTCTGAAAACCAGTTTTGTTCCTCATGCTAAGTAGTCTGTCAGCTTTGTAGAAAACCTGAGCATTAACCTGAATCCAAGGAGCCATTAGGTTATAGCAATCCTTTGTGAACTTACATTCAGCAAACAAATGTTGATGATCCTCATTTTGCTCCCCACATAATAAACACAGTCTATCATTATCAATCCCCATTCTATGTAACCTATCTTTGGTAAGCAATCTGCTCTGCCACATTAACCAGCTAATGAAGCAGTGCTTAGGCGCATTCAATCTGTTCCAAGCAATCCTGCACCAACCCTTCCTGTCTTCTACATTGCTCTGTAGCCAAGAGTAACCATTAGCAATAGTATAAGGCTTGTCTGCACTCATCCAATCTTCCCTAATCAGAGCAGGCAGCATCATAGTCTTCACTTCATATATCTTCCTCCATGCCCAAGAGCTGTAATTTGAGGGGGAGTATGTTTGCCAATTCCTGCCTTTAAGGTAGACTTTGTCTATCCATTTGATCCAGAGGTGGTCCTTCTTCAGAGCTATCCACCACACCAACTTTCTTACAGCTGCACAGTTCCAAACTCGAGCATCAACCAGCCCTAACCCCCCATAATCCTTTCCTTTGCATAAACAATTCCAAGCCACTAAAGGAGCCTTTGAGTAATTCTCAGCACCTTCCCAAAGGAAATTCTTGCACAAAGCTTTCAGTTTATCCAGCACACCCACAGGTAACACAAAGATTTGTGCCCAATAGTTCTGAACTGTACTTAGTACAGATTTGACTAATGTGAGTCTGCCAGTGTAAGAAATCTTTCTCTTATTCCATCCTTTGATCCTGGCAGTCATCTTCTCCACCAAAATATTACACTCAACCTTTGTAATTCTCTTATGAGACATAGGAACCCCAAGGTATCTAAAGGGTAGAGAACCTTTCTTGAACCTAGTATGTTCCAAAATCAGCAGTTCAGTGTCATGTTTTACCCCATTCAACAGAATGTCAGACTTGTCATTGTTGATATGCAAACCAGAGGCCACAGAGAAGTGTTTAAACCCCTCCATGATCAGAAAAATAGACCTCAAGTCTCCTTTACAGAAAATTAAAAGGTCATCAGCAAACATCAAATGATTAAGCCTCAAGCTCTTGCATAAGTGATGGAACTTGAACCCCCTTGTTTGACTTACCACATTCATTAATCTACTCAGGTATTCCATACACAAAGTAAAGAGAAGAGGAGACAAGGGGTCACCTTGTCTAAGACCTTTCTTACCAGGAAAGAAACACTGAGCACCTCCATTAATTACCAGAGAATAGGAAGTAGTAGTGATGCATTGCATAAGCATTTTAATGCAATGCTCAGGAAAGTTAAGATTTAGTAATACCTGCTCCACAAAGTCCCACTCAATAGAATCATAAGCCTTCCTAAGATCCACCTTGATTAAGCATCTAGGGGAAGCACCTGGACGTGCATACAACCTGATGAGATCCTGTCCAATCAGAATATTCCCCATAATGCTTCTACCCTTTATGAAGGCAGCTTGAGCAGGGTTAACAATCTCAGGAAGAACAGAACTCAACCTTTGACACAACACCTTAGCAATGATCTTGTATATAGTATTACAACAAGCTATAGGTCTAAAATCTTTCACTGTAACAGGATTATAAATTTTGGGAATCAGGACAAGGTTAGTGCAATTAATCTGCTTCAGAAGCTTACCTGATCTAAAAAAATCCTTAACAGCTCTGCACACCTCATTTTGAATGATATCCCAGCTGGTTCTGAAGAAGCAACTACTATACCCATCAGGCCCTGGACTCTTGTCCCAAGGGATTGAAAACAGAGCATCCTTAATCTCATCAGATGTTGGAATCTGACACAACAATGGCCAGTCCTCAACCATCACCCTTGGTCCAGATTGCATAACTCCATGGCTGAAGCCCTCAGTCTGCCCAGCCACTCCTAGAAGTTGTATATAATACTGCTCAAAAGCTTTAGCAATCTCATCAGGATTGGTATAACTAATGCCATCAATACCATCAATCCTAAACACTTTGTTTTGCATATTCCTCTGCTGGATAACTCTATGAAACATGGCTGAGTTTATATCCCCCTCCTTAACCCATTTACATTTGGCTTTTTGCCTCAAAAAATCCTCCTTAGCTTGTTTGAGGAGTAAATAGCTATTCCTTGTCTGATATTCAATATCCATAAGAGTAGGACAGGATGGGTTGGCTTGCAAGTTCCTTTGACTCACCAAGAGCAACTCATATGCCACATCTGAATTCCTTTCAATATCAGAAAAGAGTTCCTTGTTTAACCTCTTCAGACTCCTCTTAAGTCCTTTGAGTTTTTTCACCACACAATACATTGGAGTCCCAGAAACTACTACTTGCCATCCATCTTGTACAATCCTCCTGTACTCAGGAACTTTACACCACATATTATAGAATTTAAAAGGTTTAATTCTGGGTACACTTACAGCTCCTTCCTCAATGATGCAAGGACAGTGGTCAAAATCCCCAACAGGTCCATAGAAAGCATATTGATTAGGCCAGGTTCTGATCCAAACCTCATTCACCAAAACTCTATCAATCCTACTAAAGACCCTAGTACCACTTGGCTGCTTATTATTCCAAGTGAAGAAAGCACCAAGAGTCTTCATATCCTGCAGGTCACTCAGATTAATGGCCCTTTGAAAAGGAATAATCTCAGCATCCCTAACAGGTAATCCAATCTTCTCACCAGCATACCTTACATTATTAAAGTCACCCAAAACAATCCAAGGGTAGTTATTATTCATCCTAATCATATCCTCCCACAGTCCAACTCTCTCCTCAGGTTTATTAAAACCATAAACAAAAGTACAATGAAACAAATCAGCTTCTCCTAGCCTATTTACTCTGAGATGAACATACTGTGCATTCATCTCCAAAGTAAACACCTGCAGGATTTGAGACTTCCACAGTACCCACACCCTACCACCATTATGATAATCATGATTAGTAACATAAGACCAACCATTACACACATTACTAACTACCTTATTTAGAGAACTAGATTTGACCCTAGTCTCTAGGAGCCCAAACAACTCAATGTCATTCTGATGCAAATACCATTTAATGTAATTTTGTTTATCCATGTTGTTCAGGCCCCTAACATTCCATACTCCCATTCTATTCATTTGGAGAGGAAGGCCCTACCTCTCCACCTCCTTTATCCACTTCTAGAGCAGACATACCCACAACATTATTGAATTTAACAACAAAATCCTCCTCATGTCCACCTGGAATTCGAGTCTCATGTCTAGTCATTTTAGTGATTATTCTAGCAGGAGTAAACAAAGAGCTATAGCTCATATTCATTGGTGTATTAGCAGGAGTAACTTCAATCTCCTTCTCCTTCTGAGCAGATTTCACTACCTCAACAACCTGCTGAAGTCTAGTTAAAGTAGGAAAATTAACAGGATCCAGCAGTACAGGAGGGTTTTCTTTCCTCTTCCAAACTTGTTTTGGCTGAATATTCACAGGTTTGATAGGTGCAGAAGACTTCCCCTTTTTACACACCTTTGCAGAGTGCCCCATCCCATTATAACTTGTACAGGTGATAGGGACCCAATCATACTCCACCAGCACCGTAACCTCCTGACCCTTCTCATCCTCAAACTATTTTATCAGGAAATGTTTGATCAACCTGAACCTCAACTAAAACCTTAGCAAATCCCAGGAGATTCCTACTCAGAGTGAGTTCATCCACCCTGACATACTTTCCTATCAAGGATTTTAACTTCTCCAAGCAAGCATTACCCCAAAATTTCAAATCAAGTCCCATCAATTTTACCCAAATAGGCACATTCTTAACCTGGACTTTGGACATTTTCACATCTGCATCCCAAGGTCTTAGAATCACTGGTTTCCCATCAAATAACATAATACCTCTATCCAGAACCAATTTTTGATGTTCATTCGTTTCAAATCGAATCACAAACATCCCATTAGGAAGAAAAGCTATCTTCGATATAGTATAATTTTTCAGTTCTCTCCTAATATATCCCTCCATTACCATTCTAGGTGGATTCGCCCCCATAACATAGCCATACACAGCAGTATTCCAATAAGCAATTTCCTCTTTAACATCATCAATTGAAATCTTGAGATGATTACCTTTACTGGAAGAGGATTCATCCACATGTTCAGCTATTGGTGCCAATTTCCCCTCCTGAGCACTACCATTAACCGTTTTCTTCTTCCTAGAACCAACAACTTGCCATTCATTCACTCGCGTATCATCAGTTCCAACCTCAGAATTAAGCTCATTGATTTTATTCGAAACAGATAGTCGGGCCTCATTCAATACTGTGTTAACATCCATTATTAGTTACTAAAAGTTTAATACAATACTATATGAGAGTAGTAATTGATATTTGGAAAATTTTAGTCAAACTAAATAAGGAGTTTTTAATGAAACTCTAACAATGAATGCGATTATCTAATATTTGGAAAAATTGATATGCTATCAATAATTTCATATCTCATAATCTCCAGGAATTCAGGTACATATTTCAATCTCCATTGAAATGACATGACTATCATGTTCAGCCTGCAAAAGGCATGGCTAATGGATTAGCAATACTTGCATCTTTCCCATCGTTCTGATTGCTATTTCTCTTTGTCTACGTAATCTCATATTACATAAAACTTTCTGAGTACGTGTCTAGGTTTGAATCTAGACTTAGGACTCTTGTCCTAAAGGTAGCTCCCACTGTTTTACCAGTATAATGGGATAAGATATACAACTATATGAGCTACTTTCATATGCATCATCATATGACGCAATGTACTCCATTTCCGTTGTCAAATCCGCAATGATAAACTGCCTGGAACACTTCCAGCGGATACATGACATTTATATTTGAAAATGTCACTCCTACTTGGAACCTTTCCAATAGTCTTTTCTGCTTGGAACTCTTCCAACAGATAAATCTTCTATAAAACACAGCCACCTCGTGATTTCAAATCACTTTGATCAGTTTGGAAACTGAAGTCTGTGTAACCCTTACACGCAACTCATTTTAAACTCCAAACACATGGAACATATCTTTTAGTCCTTCGCAAGTACAAAGGATGTTCATTATGGCTATCAAGTGACTTTCACTTGGATTTGATTGCAAATGATTCATCATGCTCAAAGCATGCAAAATGTCGGATTGAGTATACATCACAGCGTATATAATTGATCCCGCAGCGGAAGCAAAAGGAATCAATTATTATGTGTTCAACTTTCTTGAACTAGTCAAAGATCTTATCAATATACGAATTTTGACTCAATGCTAATATCCTTTTAGATTTATCTCCATAAATCCAGATATCTAAAAGATGTATTCTACTTCTCCAAAATCTTCCATCATTTAAAATGATCAATATGTCTCCACATATAAGACTGATGAAAACCATTTTACTCCCACTAAACTTCATGTATTCAACATAATTCCTCGAGATATCGAGAAATATATTATGACATGATTGACACACCAATTCCAACTCTTTAGTGCTTACTTAAGACATCCTCTTAAGCTTGCAAATTAACTTAGGATAGTTAGGATCTACAAACCCACAGGTGAATATAAAATATACAACCTCTTCTAGAATCGTATTCAAGAAGGTGGTCCTTGAGGTCCAATTGACATCATACTATTAGGATATGCTTTAATCGCTAAGTATATTCGAATGGATTGAAGAATTAAGGTTAGTGCAAAACTCTTTGCCTACCCATTTATCTTTGAAAACATTGTAATGTTTATCCATGCAAATTTCGATCTTAAAAATCAATTTACATTGAAGAGGTCGTACTTCTTCAAGTAAAATTTACCAGGTCACATACCTGACCAACATGCATGGAGTCCATTATGAATCGCATGACTCTAAGCCATAGTAAGAAGTTGGGACTAGAAACAGTCTTTTATAAGTCACGAATTAGAATTCATCACTACACCCGACCTCTTAGGTTCCGAAGAAACTACTACTGAACAAGCACTGAGGAAACTTTTTTCGGACCATTTGCTTAGTTTTGTGGCTCTTGAAACATTTTCTCCCACTCTGTCTTATCAAGAAATAATCGTATTTTTATTGAAAGACAGCATCACGAGTCACAAACGCTTTGTTCTCGTGGTCAATGTAGGAATATTGAGCACTTGTTTCATTCGGATAACTTATAAATTAGGTACGCTACCTATCCATATCGTATATGAAATAAAATCCGACTGTTATAAATGTGCTTTGATATGGTGGGAAAAGAAATAGCAGACAAAATATTAAGATTCCAAGGTTAGTCAAATGACTCATTTTGACTTTACAAAGACAAAACCATATCGTATAAGGTTCTGTTTTTCTATGCAACAACACCTTATCTCATAATGTGTGTTAGAGAAATTTAACACGTGAAACTATTTCTCAATACTTTTGGTGAAAATCAAAGTCAATACTTAGATATTTATAGTTACGATTTACTCGTAAGTCCTTGTCTAATACTCTTGGTGATTAACTACTTCACATTGAAGCTCTTTGAACTTTTCAAAGATTTCTCATAGCACCTCATTAAGTAGAATCAAATATAATATCTACTTAAATCGTTGGTAAATAAAGTGAAATAGTCATAACCATCTCTGGTTGTGTTTGTTATTGGACCACGCATATTCTAATGAAATAGGGCCAATAACTCACTAGTTCGATTTCCTTTTAAATAAAAAGGGCACGAATCATCTTGCCTTGAATACAAGATTCGCACGCACCATAAGATTCAAAATCAGATGGTTTAGGGATAGTTGTCAATACTAGCCTCTTAATGTGCTACACAATCCAGAATTAAGATTAGATTAGGGTCACCAATTTTGAGCCTTTTACAATCTATATGACAAGTAATTACTAGTTTAGGTCAAGAATATAATTACCTTTGATTGGTATGGGATAACCATGGACCAAGTAAAGGCATAAAAAGGATACAACGCTTGTTCCATTCACAAAAGTGAAACACTTGTGTCGTACACTAAAGTGGATACTATATTCTTTATTTAGAGGTCATGTACATAATAACGTTTATTAAAGTATACCTCTAAATCCAAAACTAGATTGATCATATTATAACTTTTATATGTCTCTATAGAAATAAAACTACAATAGTTATATTTCCCTTGTAGGTCGACATTTAATATGGTTAGTTGTAACACCCGGAAATGTACCATATTTTTCTAGTGAAAATATTTTACGGATACTTTTCAGCAAATTTAAGTTTTAATTTAGAATTTAAAGTTTCGAGTCGAATTTAGAATTTCCGAGTTCGTATTTGGAATTTCAGCGAGATTCCATGAGAATCCCGTCTTAAGTCGTCTTTGACTTTTCTTGACTTTTGAGTCGTCTTTGACTTTTCTTGACTTTTGAGTCGTCTTTGACTTTTCTTGACTTTTGAGTCGTCTTTGACTTTTCTTGACTTTTGAGTCGTCTTCGACTTTTCTTGACTTTTGAGTCGTCTTCGACTTTTCTTGACTTTTGAGTCGTCTTTGACTTTTCTTGACTCTTAAGTCGACTTTGACTTTCGTTGACTTTTCCGACTCACCCTTTACTTATACTCCCTCATACTCCTTAACCTATTTCATTAACACAAACACCAAAATCATTCCTTCTTCCTCATCAAACCACCAAAACCTAAACCCCTCTTGATTTCGATCTTATAATTCGCATAGATCATTCGTTCTTTGACGGAATTCACGTAAGTTCGTCTTATTCTTCCCCTCTTAGCTTCCTCTATCCGTATTGGTAATAAAATTACAGTCTTTCTCGCTTTTTAAATTATCCGTCTTTCTCAAGGTGAAGTATATTCATCTTATATTGCCTAATTGTAGGTGGAGACTACTAGGAAGGCTTAGTAATCGATTAAAGACGCGTAAAGGTAACGGTGAAGGGTTACTCGATATCATTTACGTGTTTTACATGTTTTATATGTTAGAAATCGTATTTAGAATACGATTAGTAAGTTTAGGAATTATGTTATGGATGATGATTGTTGTTATTTGATGATTTTTGATGATGAATATTGATTGTTGTTAGTTGATAGAAGTAAATTATGAAAATTGGAAATGATAGAAATGGTGTTGTTGTTCTCGGGTGGACTCGTGCAAATTCACAGCACCGACCCTTTTTCGTAGAATGATCATATCTCCTTTGTTACTTGCTTGTTTTGGGCTTGTGACCATTCGTTGGAACCGTCAGAGGATAAGCTATCACCTCGACTTGGAATTTCTGCATTTCCATATCTAGAACTCTAGTTATGACAGTTTGAAGTGAATCCTTGTTTAAGTTAGTTTCCAAACTTGTTGTTTTGGAGAGTTATCTATGTTTCTTATTTATTATGCTTCTTAAACTTGGTCTAATGCTTGGTTATCATGTATTGATTCATGTTTTGGATATATGATATTTTCCTTCGCTTGTATCACATGTTTTGTGACGGGTTTTGCTATGTCCCACTTTGAGTCGATTTTTACAAATGTTACGGTTTGAGCACTATTTTGTCTTGTGCTTTATACTCTCATTTCCTTGGCTACCTTCCCGTTCGTAAGGCTGGAATGTCGGAACGGAGAGGTATCCTACTGCTTAATTGCAAGTGTAGTGGGCATACGACGACGTTGTTGGGAGTTGAACGCAATGCGTTGATCGACCCGGCCGTCAAATGTTGTGTACTTGCAAGGTGGTGTTATTTGCATGTAGCGTACCGCTTGTTATGAGGCTTGAGCTCTTTTCCGCCTCTTTCGTGAATTGGATATACCAATTTGGGGTTACTCGGATAATATATGGTAAAAGACGGTTTGGATGCGAAACGTCATCGCGTGTCGAATCGGAACATGATTTATTCAGAGAGTCTGGCCAGGTTTAGACTAGGACCGTATTATTATCGTCGTCCTACCAGGAGGAAATTAGTCTACATATACGAAATGTCATCGTGTATGAGTTGAGGGAAATGTCATCCGTGAATGCCTTTTAATCATACTTGCCATGTACACGATGCTAGTGCGTTTCATTTACCGTGAGAAAGGTCGTCTTTGTGTCGTCGTTCTTTGAATGCGTGATTTCATGATATTATTCATGGTCATTGCATGATTGGACACCGTCAAGGTCTTGGTTCGTGAAGGGATGATAATATGTTGTATTTATTGTGATCATCGCATGACTTGACGTGGTTTGTCTGTCGAGTCTCAATCTTATCAATCTTATACCGCTAACGGTGAGATGTAAGCCCTAGTGAGCGTATTCGATTGCCTAAGAGTGTCTTTCCCGAGTCTTTGAATATCATGAGGGATTCGGATTTGTGCCTCTTATGTTCTTATCATTATCTAAGGAATTGACTATCTACTCTTATTCGTATCGCGCATGTACTATCGATATATGCATGCCTTTACTTTTGTATTTCCTTATATGTACGTTTAATGTGATATGGCTGGGAGAACCCGGAGTTACTCCCCACTGACTGTGGCGTTCATGTTTTTCATGAATGAACAGGTTGCTTGCATGGATGGCTTTTTGCTTATGCTATTGTGGGTTCGGGTGTGAGCTAGCGGGCGTTGTCCCTGGATGAAACACCTCTAGACGTTGTTTAGCTAGTTGCTAATTACTTTGTCTTTTGTTAACACTTTGAGAGACTACGTCTCTTGTGGTATTTTTATTTCGTTTGTAATATTTTGACACTCCTCGTATTTTTCTATCTTGCATGTATAAAGGTTTTTTTTTAAAATACCGTATTTTCCGCTATATAATTCACATGCTTGTATGTTTTATATTTCCGCATTCGCGAGGGTTGTCACAGTTGGTATCAGAGCTTTATCGTTCCCGACGCACACACGTGAACCCTAA
>JAIUZE010045360.1:0-15729 GCA_022085475.1 Heliosperma pusillum | reverse complement strand
CATATATAATACCATAGTGAATAAGTTGATTTTATCAATGTGTAACTTCAAGTGGAGTGTGGGTAACTTCAATGTTTGACTTAGTGATTGTGTAACTTCAATTCAAATATATTTTGTGTTGCTTCAATCATATTTTGTGTTACTTCAATTGATATTTTGTGTTACTTCAATCATATTCAGTTATATTGTGTTACTTCAATATTATTTTGTGTTACTTCAATCATATTTTGTGTTACTTCAATCTTATTTTGTGTTACTTCGATTCATATTTTGTGTTACTTCAATCATATTTAATGTAACTTCAATCATATTCAGTTTAACTTTCTATTGTGTTCAACTCATTCTCATTAATCTGACTAATATTTATGTACTTGTTTTAATTTTAGGGTGTACATGAGCTTTATTTACAGATGCAAAGAAATGTACTTCAATCATATTCAGTTATATTTTGTGTTACTTCAATGTTATTTTGTGTTACTTCAATCATATTTTGTGTTACTTCAATCATATTTTGTGTTACTTCAATCTTATTTTGTGTTACTTCGATTCATATTTTGTGTTACTTCAATCATATTTAATGTAAATTCAATCATATTCAGTTTAACTTTCTATTGTGTTCAAATCATTCTCATTAATCTGACTAACATTTATGTACTTGTTTTAATTTTAGGGTGTACATGAGCTTTATTTACAGATGCAAAGAAATGCTGTTGCGTTTCATTCCTGGTATGCAGATGCAACCACTAGGATCAAAGCTGCACCTGGTGGAGACAGTGATTCAGTAGGCCTCGTGCCTTCACAGTCAACCCAAGAATTTTTTGGAGATGAAAACGTTAATCGTTACGTTGATGAAGTATCAGAGATAGCTGCAAGTATGGGACGATCTGTATCTCTTGCACCTGTCTTTCAAAAATCCAAGCCGGGACTGGCTCAACATAAAAAACAACAACAAAGGGCTACCACTCAAGTGAGAGAAGTTCTATGTGGTCTTGCCATTGAAGGTTTTTTGGGAGAGGATGATAAAGCTGTTTGTGAAGTAGATGGTGGTGCAGATATAGAGGTTGACTTGGCCTCAGACGATATGATGGGTAGCCTGGAGCCCTTTTCCACGGCTAGTGTTAAAGAAATCTTTTTAAGAGCGGGGGAGGCGGAGGCTATTGAAGCCATTGAGGATGGAAATGTGCTGTCAAGGGATGTAGAAGGGGCTGCTGACCTAGACATTGTGCAGCATTTAGGGGATGCAGGTAACGCCGTTGCCGTTGCTGACAAGTCTGCGATTCAAACTGATCATGAACCCGTGGGCGATGATGCATTGATTGTGGAGACGCCCATTGCAACAGAGAAGTCACCTGAAAGGGACTATTACCAGATCCAATCAACTCTTATGGTTACAGCAGATTTAAAAGAGGCCTATCGTGGAGTACCTGAGTCCGCTGGTGGATTTGCGGTAGACGGTAGCGCACCTGGCGCAGGGGGTGTTGAGACGTCAGGTGTGGGAGGGGATATGCCTCCTGAAGTCAGTGAAAAGAACGTTGCTGCTGCTCCCACCATTTATGTCCCGCAAACTAATCTTATTTTTCACCCATTTTTACTCCATTCCAATGCCCCCCTATCTTGCATGGATTTTATCCCCGAGAACCTGGGTTGTTCTATTGACTGTGGGGCACCTGATCCCAACCAGCTGGTGGTGTCAGAAATTATGAAGCGCAATAAGACGATGTTCAATACAGTGTTCAGTTTGAGGAAAGATGTAATGGACTACATCTTTAATAAATCAGACGCCCTTAAAAAATCGTAAGTGAACTATTTCTACCCTGGTACTTCTATTCATTAACTTTTATGCTTTTACATTAATAATGTGATAATTTGTCCTTGTAGGGAACAATTGGTGACATATTCAGACTTCTACTGCATAACTCGGGAGGATTTGGTGTCATTAGAACCCGGAGTGCAAATCACTGGCAACGTTATTGATTGTTGGTGTTTGTTACTTAATGAAATCACTAAACAGCAGAATCAACACGGGTCAAAATCCCGATGTACCTTTGGCCTTAGTCACACTGTAAGTTATGCGAATTGTTTATAATACCTTCACTCCAACGCATATTACGGGTTTATTAATTTCTCTTCACTCTAATTATAGGAGACTTTGCTGGAAATTTATCATGCGAGAAAATCAGGAAAAGTTGTCGATTTGACACAGCAACTGTTTACCAGTTGGGACACATGGCAGGAATCATGTTTGTCTCCATTAAATCTCGACGCTGATATGGTATGTTTTCTAAGCTTACTTTTGCAATAAAATGGTGAAACTTCAATCCTTTTTAATTCACCACTAGTGTTCAATGTTCCTGGTATGTAATCTCAATGGTTGGTTCTTAGTGTGTAACTTCAGTCTTTGTGTAACTTCAATTCTCTTATTGTGTTTCTTCAGTGTCTAATTGGGTAACTTCAATATTGGTAGGGTAAGTTTAATGGATAATTGTATTGCTTCAATGTAACTAGTATAACTTCAACTTCATTTTGGGTCACTTCAATATGAATAATGTGTAACTTCAACTTCTCTATTGTCATATTGGCCGTAACTCCAATGTGATTAGTGTGTAACTTCAATGTTCATTGTGTGTAACTTCAATAGCAATATTGGTAACTCCAAATAAGTAGTGTCACTTCAGTTGTTGTATGTGTTACTTTAACGCATTTAGAGTGTAACTTCAAGTATATGTGGATTAACCTATGTTATTTCAATGTTTCTAGTATGTAATCTCAATGGTTGGTACACTGTGTACACTGTGTAACTTCAACTTCATTCTGGGTCACTTCAAGATGAATATTGTGTAACTTCAAGATCTAACTGTTGAATATGTTAATTGTCATATTGTCTGAAACTCCAATGTGATTAGTGTGTAACTTCAAGTGCATTATTGGTAATTCCAATTAAGTGGTGTCACTTCAGCTGTTGTTTGTGTAACTTCAATTTATTTAGGGTGTAACTTCAAGCTTTTTCTGGGAAACTGTAACTTCAAGCTGCAATTATTGGGTTTCAGGTCTTCATCCCCGTGTTGTCTGGTGATAAAGATCATTACAGTTGTGCTTGCATTAATTTCTTATCCGAGAAGATCGAGTACCTAGACAATCGCTATTACGATGAAGATCTTCTTAAATTGCCTTACGGAGGCATATCTCGGATGGCTGTAATGCTTCTATACATAACACTCTGTTATCATGCATTATTAGTTTTTTTGCTTAACTAACAATGGCTTTATCCGTTGTCTGTCAAAACTCTACTAACAGGTTGATTTAATGGGAGATTATATGGTGTCGAAAGGACATATGAAAGGCTCAAAGGTTAGGGGTTTTAGTCTTGTTAACAAGGAATTCAAATGGCAAGCAGTTGGGTATTTTGCGAATGATTGTGGGGTTTATTTGATGTTGCATATGCTACTTTATGGGGGAGAGCTTTTTGAGTGCGGGCTAGAGAAACCGGGCATGACTACCCTGTTCCGAGCCGAGATTGGTGCCACCCTTGTCCTTAGTGACTGCAACAAGGACAGGGAAGATGTGTTAGGTAGGGTCGCTATTTTTAATGAAGTTAAGGCACATCCATTGACTACCTCCATTCTCAAGAGAAGCACCGATACTGACATAGAGATGAGCTCAGGCAAGCGGCCTCGTTACATGACGCCTGATAAACGCACTCCTGAAGGTCCATCCTTAACAGGCAAGCCCCCTGTTAGTGGGGGCCTTGTTAGTAGGGCCCTTGTTAGTGGAGGCCTTGTTAGTGGGGGGCTGTCATCTATCAGTAGTCGTCGTCGTGGTAGGGGGGATGGATTAGGGTGCTCAATCAACTGCGGGGAGCCTGAGGCAAAGGCTCTTGTTGTTTCAAAGACACTACGAAAGAACCAGATATTGATAAGGGATGTACAAATTTTGAGGAAAAACGTGGCTGACTATTGCTTCTTAGACGACCACACCTTTGAAAATACGTGAGTTCTATTTAATTTTTTATTCATTGCGTTTTCGAAGATGACTTGAATGTTAGTTGATTATTTTGAATGTTTGCGATACAGAGAAGCACTAGTGTATTACAGCCGCCATGCAACGCTTAACAGGGATCAGATTTTGTCCATGCTACCGGATAGGCTAATGTACACCGATGTGATCGAGTGCTGGTCGATGTTGCTAAGTCGGATAGAGTCGGATGACAGCGATTTTGCAAGAATGGCTTTCTTTGGCATAAGTCATATGGTAATAATATCTAGTTCTTGAATTATTATATTAGACTTATGCTTAACTTCATGGTAGTCAACTGTGTTCTATGTGTTACTTCAGCACTGTTTTTTGTGACTTGATGAAAACTGTGTTACTTCAGCACTAATTTGTGAAACTTCAGCACTAATTTGTGAAACTTCAACACTAATTTGTGAAACTTTAGCACTAATTTGTGAAACTTCAACACTAATTTGTGAAACTTCAACACTATTTTGTGAAACTTCAGCACTAATTTGTGAAACTTCAGCACTAATTTGTGAAACTTCAACACTAATTTGTGAAACTTCAAAACTATTTTGTGAAACTTCAGCACTAATTTGTGAAACTTCAAAACTATTTTGTGAAACTTCAGCACTAATTTGTGAAACTTCAGCACTAATTTGTGAAAGTTCAACTCTATTTTGTGAAACTTCAGCACTAATTTGTGAAACTTCAGCACTAATTTGTGAAACTTCAACATTAATTTGTGAAACTTCAGCACTATTTTGTGAAACTTCAGCACTAATTTGTGAAACTTCAGCACTAATTTGTGAAAGTTCAACTCTATTTTGTGAAACTTCAGCACTAATTTGTGAAAGTTCAGCACTAATTTGTGAAACTTCAACTCTATTTTGTGAAACTTCAGCACTAATTTGTGAAACTTTAGCACTAATTTGTGAAACTTCAACATTAATTTGTGAAACTTCAGCACTATTTTGTGAAACTTCAGCACTAATTTGTGAAACTTCAGCACTAATTTGTGAAACTTCAACACTAATTTGTGAAACTTCAACTCACTGAATAACGTTTTTTTTTCACTATTGTAACTATACAGGACGCGCTCAAGAGGATGATTGATACCTATGACCAGTCCACTCAGAACAATGAGGACATTGATGAAGTTTTCCGATTATGGGATCTCTTCATCAAGGATTGTGAGGACTCATTCAATCTGAATGCAGATTTATTATTCGTACCATTTAACATCGACGGCCATTTTGCCTGCACATGTATCAACTACAGGTCAAAAACAGTTGATCTCCTTGACCATCAATATCACTCTGATTCGAATCAGTCTATCATATGCAAGGCTTCTCGTGTAATTGTAAGTTTTTCGACAATAAACGAAATTTTAATGTTGTGAATATCTGATTGTTTAATTTATTTATCAATGTTCACTTTTATATAGGCTAGTGCCATGGCCGATTACTTTGAATCAAGAGGTGTTGTCAGAGGAAGCTGCCTATTGGACTTCACTCATCGTCAGATAGTTTTTGGCTGGCACAACCCCGCCCATGATCTCAGTGAATCTGGGATATTCACAATGATGCATATGTTAATGTACGAGGGTGAGCCTTTCGAGCACAAGGACCTTGAGCGGAAGGTCAACCGGCGTTATTTGGTAATTCAATTGGCGGCGACCCTTGTACTTGCTGATTTGAACGTCAGAAGAGATTCTGTTATGGCTAAGGTTGGTGCTTTTGTGGCGGACAAAGACAACATCTGGAAAAAAGTTGAACTTAGGCGCAAAGTGGACAAATATTTGGTAAAAAAAATAGTGTAATGAAGCAATCAGACAAAACAATGTTTCTATGTATTTTGACATATAAACCTGTAACATGTATGTTAATTTTGGAAACCCCGTGGGAAAAAACAATGTTAATTTTGGAAGGTCTGTAACATGTATGTTTAGGAGGAAAAAACCTGTAACATGTATGTTTTATGTATATTTTTGGAATGTCTGTGTAACTTCAACTCAATATTTATGAAACTCCAGGACTATTCAAAGTAACTTCAAGGCAATTTTTGTTGAGTAACTTCAAGTAAGTAGCGTCACTTCAGTTGTTGTCTGTGTTACTTTAATGCATTTAGAGTGTAACTTCAAGTAAGTAGTGTCACTTCAGTTGTTGTCTGTGTTACTTTAATGCATTTAGAGTGTAACGTGTATGTTTAGGAGGAAAAAACCTGTAACATGTATGTTTTAAGTATATTTTTGGAAGGTCTGTGTAACTTCAACACAATATTTATGAAACTCCAGGACTATTCAAAGTAACTTCAAGGCAATTTTTGTTGAGTAACTTCAGGTAAGTAGTGTCGCTTCACTTTAATGCATTTAGAGTGTAACTTCAAGGAATTTCAATGAAATTTATCGGCCATTCACTGAAGCATATTTTAAGGCCATTAACTGAAACTCCAATACACATAAATAAAAGTTCAAGGTCATTCAATGGTTTTTCAAGGCCAGCCAGCCGAAAAACAAATAACTTCAAGTCACATACAACAATTCCATAACTAATAATTGGCGCAAAATAATTACTTAAACTGTCACTTCATTACACATTGTTTTCCTCCTCAGCATCTCCTTCTTCATCATCGCCTTCTTCTTCCTCTCCTTCTTCTTCCTCTTCTGATTCTTCTTCTTCTGATTCATGATCTCCTGACACTTCCCCTTTTTCATAGTCCTCTGATGATGGGGATGGTGGGTGATCTGCAAAAGGGTTCGGCCAGTTTCTCTTGTCGTGGTTGGACATTCGCTTACAATTATTACATAAGCGTTTGGGCTTTTTTTGCTAAGGCAACAAGCTTTGCCTTGCTCGACAACATCCTTTTACCACTACCTTTGTTTTTGCACTGTTTTGGTGGAAGAATCATGATCTTTTCACTCACTGTACAACCAAGTATTGTCTCAATTTCTTGTTGTTTATTCGGGGGCCCCCCATCTGGTAGTAGTTTCTCCTTAAATTCTCGAACTAAGGTGCACAAGCTCTCCACCTCAGCCTTACCCCTTCCCCTAAGTAACCCAACGGTCTCGTGAACTTCTGACCACAAATTTGCCAGCTCAAGTAGTTCACCATCAATGACATCAATGTCTTCTGTTATTGAACCACCACCGTCTAACATAGTAAAGCGCAGTGCATCTTTAGTCCATCTTTTAGCAACGTAAATGATGGGAACCGTTTTGAGACCATTGGCTGTAAAAATCCATATGAGATGGCGGCACAATAATCCTTTTGTTTCAAACATTTTACAGCTGCATCTTCCCTCAAGTGTACCTAGCACATAATTAAATTTGTCAACACTTTAATTTACAAATACTGTAACTTCAGGACCATTATATGTAACTTCAATACTTCATTGTGTTACTTCAATACTTCATTGTGTTACCTCAATACTATTGTGTTACTTCAATACGTAATTGTGTTACTTCAATAAGTATTTGTGTTACTTCAATACTTCATTGTGTTACTTCAATACTTTATTATGTTACTTCAGTACCATTGTTACTTCAATACACAAATACTGTAACTACAGAGACTAATTTTCAAATACTTTAAGACCAACGACATTTTGTGCCACTTCAATAAACAAATTCTGTAACTTCAATAACAGAGGATGACTTCAAGACATACATTGACTAATTGTGTTACTTCAATACGTTATTATGTAACTTCAATACGTTATTAGGTTACTTCAATACGTAATATTAAAGTAGGGTAACTTTAATGGACTCCAATGTGATTAGTGTGTTACTTAAATAACTAATTGTGTTACTATTATTATGTAACTTCATTGTATAACTTCAATACTATTTTTATGTTACTTCAACGAATAATTGTGTAACTTCAACTCAATCCTGGGTAACTTCAAGCTAAATCTTGTGTAACTTCAATACATTTTTTTTCATATTGTCTGTAACTTCAATGTGATTAGTGTGTAACTTCAAGAGCATTATTGGTAACTTCAAGTATATGTGTATTTAATGAACTTTGTAAATTTAAATAAATGGTAAACATTGACAAATTACCTGGGTTGTATTCAACTTCAAAATCCTTTCCTCTGAATGTATCAGTTACTGTTGTCACCTCAAGTTCACCTATCTTGGCGTACCCCCCGGTTTTACATGTATCGAAAGAGTATGTGACCTCTTCCCTAAACTCATTGAAAATCTCGTGTGTGTAGATTTTCGCTCCGTGTTTTTCTATATCAAGATGAGTTTCTGTTTTGGGTGATGATTGTCGGTTATCGTTGTCTAACTTCTTTTGTTGGTGTCTTTGATGGTCCATAGCGCTAACAAAACGCATCCAAAACTCTACCAAAGTACCTGATTTGTGCTCAAATCTCTTAAAAAAACTATTTTCACTCTCCGATCTCTGCGTTGTTCTCATAACGCCTGCCATTTTCAAATCTATGCAATGCGCCATCACCCACTGTTTCCTAATAGCGTACGTGTCTGAAAACCAATCTTCTGAACCAATCTCATGTTCCGCCATTATGATTTCCCATCTCTTGTCAAAATCAACTGCTTCAAGGTCGTCATCCCATACAATTTCATTCATTTTTTTAATCAAATCGCTGTAATCAGCCCTCGTGGGTCCATACTTGACCGGCACCTTGTTCATGATATGCCACATACAAAATCGATGACGCGCTGTCTTGAACATTAGTGCCACAGATTTTATGATCCCGGGATCCTGATCTGTGATGATGTACTCGGGTTCCTTTCCTCCCATAGCCTTCAAAAATTTTGTAAACACCCAGTTGAAGGATTCAAAGTCCTCCTTCGCAATCAAAGCCCCACAAAATGTTACTGACCGTTTATGGTGGTCGACACCGGTAAACGGGGTGAATACCATCGAATATTTGTTGGTACAATAAGTTGGGTCAAAGGACACCGCATCACCAAATACAGAGTAATTCTGTTTCGCAGTAGCGTCAGCCCAAATTGCCCTACGTAGGCTTCCGTCACTGTCTATATCGTAGTCGAAAAAGAATCCCTGTCTATTTTCAGCCATGTTCTTAAAATGATCTACAAATAACTGACCGTCTCGCTCATGAATGAAGCACTTCACATCCCTGTGGAAGTTTTTGAAATCTGTTAAACTAGCCCCAATGTTCTCGAAACCATTAACGTGCCCCTTGCACATATTATAAGTCTTTGTTGCTCCAATCTTCAACTACACACAAAAAACGTAAATTGAAATATTAACTAACTTATATCCAATAATACTGTCACTTTTAATATAGGTTGCAAACAATATAAATCAACGAGACATTTTAAAATTAATTACTAACCCTCGAATTATAGACGATGATCTGTTTATGATAACTCGTAATTCTTCTTGACAGTTTCTGAAACTCTCGATCATAGACCGAGATTAGTTCGTGATTGTGCCCCTCGGTGATTCGGTCAATACATATTACCCTTTCGTCCATAAATAACCGTATTCTGGCCTTGCACCCGACCCTAGTTATTTTAGTCCTCCTTTTGAGTGTTTCATCCACCTTGTATGATTTACTGAACCCCTCTCGGTTGCAAACCAGAAGCTTTGATTTCACTTTCTCATCACGCCACTTCTTTGTTGTGTACTTCCGAACGTCAAAGCCACAAGCAAGTGCATATATTTTGTAGAAATCAACTGCTTCATCAATAGCAGAGAACTCCTGCCCGACGTACGGAGTAAATTCATCTTCTACTTTCTTACAAAACACCCATTCTCCGTTAGCAAATGAACCTGCATAAGTTGTACAAATTATGTTACTTCAACAACAACATGTGTTACTTCAATGTACAAGTAGTGAAACTTCAACACTTTAATCTTTTACATCAACAACATGTATTACTTCAACAACAACATGTGTTACTTCAATGTAGAAGTAGTGAAACTTCAACACTTTAATCTTTTACTTCAACAACATGTATTACTTCAACTACAACATGTGTTACTTCAATGTAGAAGTAGTGAAACTTCAACACTTTTATCGTTTACTTGAACAACATGTATTACTTCAACAACAACATGTGTTACTTCAATGTACAAGTAGTGAAACTTCAACACTTTAATCTTTTACTTCAAAAACATGAGTTACTTCAACAACGATATGTATTACTTCAACAACAACATGTGTTACTTCAATGTACAAGTAGTGAAACTTCAACACTTTAATCTTTTACTTCAACAACATGTATTACTTCAACAACAACATGTGTTACTTCAATGTACAAGTAGTGAAACTTCAACACTTTAATCTTTTACTTCAACAACATGAGTTACTTCAACAACAACATGTGTTACTTCAATGTACAAGTAGTGAAACTTCAACACTTTAATCTTTTACTTCAACAACATGAGTTACTTCAACAACAACATGTGTTACTTCAACAACAACATGTGTTACTTCAATGTACAGGACTTCAACGTTGTTTTATTAGACTTTAATGTAAATACCTATAACTTCAAGACTTTCAAACTTTAAGGATATTTTCTAACACTTTAGTTCATGAATAGTGTAACTTCAAAATCATTTTTTAACTTTAATATCAATCAGTTTAACTCGAAGTTTTGCAGACCTTCAACGACAATACAAGTAACTACAAAACTATATGTAACTTCAACAACTATCAGCATCACTTCTATACACAATTAATGTAACTTCAATTAATGGACAATATATTATGTACTTCAACAACAACATGTGTAACTTCAATGTACAAGTAGTGAAACTTCAACACTATGTCACTTCAACGTTGTTTTATTGGACTTTAATGTAAATACCTGTAATTTCAAGACTTTAATGTGCTACATATCTTCAGTAGAACTTCAATACTAGTTCATCAATATTATTCACTTCAATCTATAGTTATAATATTCAACAATATTCACCAATAAAGTAAAATAACAATAAAAAAAAACAAGTCTTGTAAAATTCTAATAATGAAGATACAGTTTCACTTTAACTCTGTTTTATGAAACTTTAATAGCAATATGTGTAAGAGTGTTAAAAATCACAATATCATTGTTTTCACTTCAACAACAACATGTGTAGTTGTGTACCTTCAGTGTACAGGTACTGAAACTTCATCATTATGTCACTTCAACGTTGTTTTAATAGACTTTAATGTAAATACCTCTAACTTCAACGTTGTTACATGTTTTTATAGAACTTCAATACTAGTTCATCAATATTATTCACTTCAAACTATAGTTCTAATATTACTTCAATAAAATCTAATATTCTAATATTCAACAATATTCACCAGCATGATTCAGTATTAATTTAAGTTGCCAATAAAGTAAATTAAAGTAAAATAACAAACAAAAACCAAGTCTTGTAAAACTTTAATAATGAAGATACACTTTCACTTTAACTGTGTTTTATGAAACTCTAATAGCAATATGTGTTAAACTAAAAAAAATCCGTAGATGCTTTAACAGTGAACAAAAATTATGCTCCAGTCTTTATTTAAACAAAACCTAGAAGAAACATCAATAATTTATTTATAATACAAAACATCAATAATAGAACTTACCATTGGCGTATTCAACAATTTCTTGATCAGACATGACGCTATTGAAGAAACCTTGCAAATATTTGGAATATTTAGACAGTAATAGTAACAAAATCTGATTGTATATTATTGTTCCAGCACAATTACGAAGCTTTTGGATGTAGAGAGAGGTTGTGAAGTTGTATTATAGAGATAGAAAGTAGTATTATAGAGATTGTGAGCTTTTGCATGGTGGATACAGGATAAATGACTAAAACCTAATGGGTATTATCAGATATAGTACGTTAATCTGTGTATTGGGGCAGTAAAACCCACTAACATGCATAAATCTGATTTTCCTTTTTTTTTCTTGGGCCTATTGAATCCATTACCTCTCTCTCCATCTCAACCATTGATTTGGTTGATCCAAAGGCCCTTATAAGGACTTAAGGACTCACATAATATAAGGGACTCATAAGAACCTATCTCTCTCTCTCTCTCTCTCTCTATATATATATATATATATATATATATAGATAGGTTCTTATGAGTCCACCATTTTTTGTGAGTCCATGAGTCCTCATCTTAGCCATTGGATGAGGGAGATGGATGGATGAGATTGTAGAGACAAAAACACACTTAACACTAATCAATTACTTATGCACTAATTAATTAACTTTCTCTCTCTAGCCTTTAGTTAATCACTTTTGAGCACTTTTAATTATCTGAGATTTATGAGTGTAACTTCAGCCCCTGTTTGTGTAACTTCAAACAAAAATGTGATTTCGACTATATAAATTTGAATTTATGAAACTTCAAGATAAGTTTATGTGATTTTAGACTTTTTATGAGTGAAACTTCAGTCATTACGAGTGTAACTTCAACCATTATTTATGTAACTTCAAACAAAAATGTGATTTCGACTATATAAATTTGAATTTATGAAACTTCAACACAAGTTTATGTGATTTTAGACTTTTTATGGGTGAAACTTCAGTCATTACGAGTGTAACTTCAACCTATATTTATGTAACTTCAAACTAAAATGTGATTTCAACTAAATAAATTTGAATTTTTGAAAATTTAAGACAAGTTTATGTGATTTTAGCCTTTTTATAAGTGTAACTTCAGTCATTACGAGTGTAACTTCAACCCTTATTTGTGTAACTTCAAACTAAAATGTGAGTTCGACTATAAAATATTTATTTATGTAACTTTAAGACAGGTTTATATGATTTTAGACATTTTATGAGCGTAATTTCAGTCCTTATTTGAGTAACTTCAACCCTTATTTGAGAAATTTTATCCCTTATTTGAGTAACTTCAACTCAAAATGTTATATCGACTATATAAATTTGAAATTTGGTAACTTTAAGCCAAGTTTATATGGTTTTAACATTTTATAAGCGTAACTTCAGTCTTTACGAGTGTTACTTCAACCCTTATATGTGAAACTTTAATTTTAAGACATATATGTATAACTTTAAGACATATTTAGGTAACTTTAGTCATTTTTTAGGTAACTTATGTATACTACATGTGAAAATGTGATTGAATATTTTAATTTGAATTCATGTAACTTTAAGAATAACTTTCGTCCCCTAAAAGTGTCATTTTAAGCCTAGAAAGAGTAACTTTAGTCCTTGAAAGTGTCATTTCAAGCATAAAAAGAGTAACTTTAGTCCTTAAAAGTGTCATTTCAAGCATAGAAAGAGTAACTCTAGTCAAAAAAATATGTAACTTCAGTTACTAAAAGTGTAACTTCAGTCATTATATGTGAAACTTCAGTAAAACAACACCACTAATCACAAAAAAAATATGTATAACTTCAGTACAAAAATGTATAACTTCAGTACAAAAATGTGTAACTTCAGTCATTAAATATGTAACTTCAGTCATTATATAAAAACAAGATCTAAAAAATAAAACATAGATTCAAAAGAAAAAGAAAAATTAACATCAACCCACAAAAAATCAAGATCTAATTTTTAAAAAAGTGTGTTACTTTAATCAGATCTGAAAAAAAGAGACGATATAAATAATGTGTTACTTTAATAATATCAACAAGTGTAAACTTTAAGATTATTTTGTGTTACTTTAATATATAATATGTGTTACTTTAAAAAATCAAACGTGCAACTTTAATAGAAATTTGTGTTACTTTAATATACAATATGTGTGACTTTAATACACAATATGTGATACTTTATTAGATGAACTTTGACACATATTTTCAGATCTGAAAATAAAAAGGAAAAACAAAAAAATAAACAAAACATATATTTTTAAAAATAAAACAACAATAACAATATATGGAAAAAAGAAAGGAAATAATAGATTTCAAAGACGGAAAGGAAAAAAAAGAAAAAGAAAAACAGAAAAACAACAAGAACGAAGGAGGCCAACACCACCGCAGAGGAGACGGAGGGTGGCGGCGGTGGGAAGAGAGGCCAACAACACCACCTCAGTCCTCCGTTCGTTCTTTTTCTTTTTTTTTTCAGATCCGGTTTATTTGGGTCATGGTGGGTGTGAGAGGTGGGCGGTGTGAGGAGGCGGTGTGAGGAGGCGGTGTGGTGTAGAGGGCGGTTGAAGAAGGGTTGTTAGAGGAGGTGGTGGTGCCGGGTGCGGCTGGAGGAGGGAGGTGAGAGGATGTGGTGGAGGACGCGCAAGGAAGGAGGCAGGAGGTGGTGGAGGAAGGAGAAGGAAGGGAGGGCGGTGGATGGGAGTCGGTTTTGGTGGTGGTTAGGTGGTGGAGAGGCGGAGAGGAAGGGCGTCGGTTTTGGTGGCAGAGGAAGGCCGGTGATGCGTGGTGGGGGCGGCGGTGGGGGCGGCAGAGGAAGGGCGGCAGAGTAATTGTTTGGGTTTTTTTTTTTTTGAGGAATGATGAGAGATAAGGGAGGTAGAGAGAGAATGGGGTAGGTTAAAATGAGAGAAAAAGATGAGGGAAGGGTATAAGTATTAGGGTTTGGATTGGGTATGTATTAGTGGGTTTGATTAGTGGGATGTGAGAGAAGTGGATTAAACACCCACTAATGACCATTTTTTTGTTTTCATCTCAGCCCTTTATTTCCAAGATCCAATGGCTCACAAAAGGACTTATGGACTCACTAAATGAAAGTGGACTCTCTTGATCCTTTCTCTATATATATATATATATATATATATATATATATATATATATATATATATATAATTCTCATCAACAAGTAAACTTAATTTTCTTCAATTGGGTCCTTATCACTCCAACCTAAACCCATCAATCTACGTTTCAAGTCACTAGCAAACACCACTTGTAATTTATTAATGAGGAAAAAATTCGGCAGCAATTCCCCTATATTCTCTAAATACACAATGTTGAATAAATATTTACTCAACAAATACATTCAGAAAACATTAAAAGAATTGTTACCGAACTCTTTCCTCATTAATAAATCACAAGTTATGTGTTTACTACCTAAGTGACTTGAAACGTAGAAAGACAGTCCCAAAACGGGGACTATTCAAAAATTACTCCTAACGAGTAATTTTTGAACGGGTACTAAGTCAATATCAACACATGTAATAATTTTAACATCCACAACACATGTAATAATTAGCTACTAACATTTAAATTAGCTCAATTGAACATGATTAAGCCAATAATTAGCTACTATCTTAACTCAATTAAAGACAATCAAATTAACTATTAACACTAATTATAAACTAACAACAACAATAATTTCATCATCAAAAACAATAATGGCTACTATCCTACGTCAATTAAAGACAAACAAATGATTAAGATGGATGGAGAAATTAAAATAAAGGTAATTATATTACCTAAGGATCAAAATAAGAAAACAAGGCGGCGACAAGCAGCGGTGGCTTCAAGCAGCAGCGGTCGACGGTTGGAGGTATCTAGTGGTGGTCGTCGGATCTACAACAAAAAAACTAATAAGGAACATATTAAATAACAAAAGGAGAAAAGAGAGAAAATGAAGGAGTTAAATAAACTTACCTAGGATGTGGTGGTCGGAAAGTGGTAGCCGGAGGTAGTCGGAGTAGGATGGCGTCGGATTAAATTGATTTGGGGGTTAGGTTTTGGGGAAAATTTGATTTGGGAATGACGGAGTTTGTCGCGTCTTTTTTACATAAACAGAAGACTACTGACGGAAACTCCGTCAGGAATCCGTCAGTTTCCCGATACTTCGAAATGCTTACTGACGGAATTT